>QGQJ01001537.1:0-31899 GCA_003206725.1 Blastomyces emzantsi
GCGCGAGCACGCCGCCGTCGGCGGTCGCGACTTCCGCGCCCGCCTCGATCGCGCTCGCCGTCGGTCCCGCCGCGGGCAGATACGTGCAGCCGCCGATGGACCCGGCCGCAAGGGCGGCTGTCAGCGCAGTGAGCGCCGTCTTACGCAGCATCACAGAGACTTCTCCTCGCCGGCCTCCGCGCCATCGCTGGCTCGGACCGGGACATCCATGGTGACCGCCAAACGCTGCGATGGCTTTAACGGCCGCGTCAAACCTGCGGGCTCCTCGCGGAACCCGCGTCTCGGACAAGGTTGCTATCCGTTCGCAATGCGACACCAGCGTGGCACGGCCAAGCTCGGTGCGGTCAAGCTTAACCTTATCGCGTCCGTACCGGAATGTCTGCAAGTGGACGGGCCAGGGCCGAGCGCAGATCGCGCCCCAGGGCGTCGGCGGTGATGTCCAGGCGGCGCGGCGTGACCGGGGGAATGCCGAACCGGAACACCGCATAATCTGTCGCTTGATCGCCGAAGCCCGGCTTGCAGGTCGGCAACGACGGTGCGTGATCGCCGAACACGCAGAGGGTGATGGTCTGGCCGCGTTCGCGGGCCAGCGCGTCGAGCCCGGCCACGAGGTTCTCGACCATGCGCCCGGTATTGACGACGTGGTGTAGGTACTGCGCCTCCGGGGCGTCGAGTCCGGGCAGCCGCCCGGGCTTCCACGGCCCGTGATTCTCCATCGTGACGCAGAACAGGAACAGCGGCGTGCGCCGCGCCCGGACCTCGTCGAGCAGGCGCTCGCCCAGGGCCACGTCGCCGACATAGGGGCCGACCCGCGGCGCGGCCGTGAATGTCTCGCCCATCACCAGATCGGCAAAGCCGAAGGCCTGCATCACCTTCGCCCGGCGAAAGAAATCCCGGTGGAACGGGTGCAGGAACAGGGTCCCGTAGCCCCGGCTGCCCGCCAGTCGGGCGAGGCTGGTCGGCTCGTCGCCGCTGCGGGACGTGTAGGGATCATACCGGCCGAAGCCGAGGCTGTCGGAGGGCCGGCCGGTGAGCACAGCGTGCTCGCTGCGCATCGTGTAGGCGCCGTGCGCCGGAACCCGCAGCCGGCCGTATTGGATGGCGCGGGTGCGGAACAGCTCCATCGCCGGCAGTGCCGGGCCGCCGAGGCGCTCGGGATCGATGAACGACTCGAGCTGGATCACCACGACCACGTCGTCGCCCGGGCCGGAGGGCAGCGTCGGCACCGCCGGCACCGGAGCGCTGCCGGCCAGCGCCCGGGCCGTATAGCCGAGCAGGCTCGCCGGCAGGCCGACCCGCGCGACATCCGCCTCGAGGTCGGGCTCGGGGAACCAGCGCGCCATCAGCTTCGCCAGCGGCGGCCGGGACGCCGCGCGGAACAGCAGCCAGAGCGCCAGGGGCAAGCCGAGCATCGCCGCGACGCGCGGGACTGGCGCGGCCGGCAGGACGCTCGGCTCGGTCCGGTACCAGATCACCGTCGCGATCAGGGTCAGGATCACGGGGATCGAGATGCGCGGATCCCAGACCGGCGGGATGTAATAGAGCTGCGGATGCCGCGGCACCTGCGGCAGCAGGACGAAATCGCTGAACAGGAGCGGCTCGCCGATCACCGAGCGCTTGGCCCGGCTGACGTAGATCAGCGCTACGACCGAGACCACGCAGGTCAGGGCCGCCAGCCAGGGCCGCCACGAAAAGGCGAACCAGAACAGCAGGATCAGCAGATAGCCCAGCAACCGCAGGGTGAGGTCGCGCGGGGCCAGGCTCGCCCGGGTGAGCGAATCGCCGACGAAGACCTCCAAGGTGAGGCAGATGGCGAGCGTCAGGCTGGCGGCGATGAGGAACGTCGTCACGATACGGGAACTCGGCGCGGGGCGTGCGTGCCAGGGGGCGCCACGGGATGCGGGCCGGCACGAAAAACGATGAGAAAGCAGGGCCTTCGGAGGATTTCCCGGAGCGCGGACGTCGAGCCCGTCACGTCGCCGCCGACGGCGACAGGAACGGCCTCTATCCTCCTGCTCGTGTGCGGAGATCCCGAGAAGCTGGATGCCACGATTGCGCCCCCGCCCTAGCGCGGCCCGACCTCGCGGCCGACGCCGCGGCGGTTGCGCAGCGCCCGCACGATCGGATTGAACAGGCCGTAGCGCACCCGCATGACGAGATGGGCGGTGCGGCCGATCGAGAGCGCGTTGCGCGGGGCGGCCTCCCGGGCGGCACTGAGCCGGTCGAGGAGCTGCTCGGGGCTGCACGGTTTCATCGCCACGGGATCGAGGTAGCGCGAATAGAGAATCATCGCGCCGGCCACCAACTCGTCCAGCGTCAGCCTGCGGCCGCGGTCGGCCCCCGGTGCCAGATCCTCCGACAGGCCCCAACCGGAGTAGAATGGCCGGCCATGGGCCGCCACGCTGAGCCCGCGGATCAGCGCCTCGAAGCCCGCGAGCGACGTCATGGTCTCGACGTGATGCACCCGGTCGAGCAGGTCGACGATGCTGATCCCCGCCACGATCCGGTCGGCCAGGGTGAGGGCCTCGGCCTCCGGGATGATGCCGGGCCGGAACCCCGCCTCGACATCGGGATGGGGCTTGTAGAGCAGGAAGGCGTCGGGGTTGCGCCGGCGGGCGGCCTCCAGCAGCGCCCGGTTCGAGCGGACCAGCGGCGAGCCGTGCTGCACCGAGGCATCGTCCTCGACCTGTCCCGGCACCAGCACGATCCGCCGACCGGCCGGCCAGTCGAGGGCGGCGGCGTCGAGGCCGACATTGTATTTGCTCAGGCGGCGCGCCACGACCTCCTCGCGCAGGCGCTTGGCCCGGCTCACCAGCTCGGGCGGGAAATCCGCCTCGGCCAGCAGGCGCTGCAAGCGGCTCTCCCGGCGCGGATCGTAGTAGATGCCCAGGTCGTCGACCACGATGGAGGCGCCGGGCTGCAGGCTGGCCCCGAGGCCCACCGAGCGCAGGAAGCCGTCCTCCACCCGGGCGAGCGGCAGTCCGGCCTGCCTGCAGGCCTCTTCCAGCTTGCCCGGCGCGCGGGTCGCCCAGGCGAGGATCCGGCCGTGATGACGCTTGCCCGCCTCGACCGCGGCCTCGGCCGTCATGGTGTGGATTGGGCGCCCGGCCGGTCCGGTGCCGAGCACGTCGAGGGCGGGCCGCTTCCAACGCGACATGCCGACATAGACAACGCGCCGGTCGTTCTCGGCGAACCGTGCCGCGAGCCAGGCAACGTGCTCGGTGCAGGCCTCGCGGCCGATCGGCTGGCGGGTCCAGGGATCGAAGTAGTGGATGCCGCCCTCCCCGCCGAACGGCGTGCCGTCGAGGCTGAGCCGCAGGGACGCGAACCCGGTCTCGGGCCGGTCGTACGGGCTCAGCAGCGGGCCCGGCGCGACGACGAGCCGGCGGCGGCCCCCGAGCGCGAGCAAATGGTCCGGCAGGCTCTTCGCCCCCCAGACGGCGCCGACCGCGCTCGGCCTTGCCCGGGCGAAGGCGAGACCCGTCGCAGCCTCGATCTCCACCCGCAGGCGGCGGATCGTCCGGCCGGTCGCGTAGAGCGACGGGGTCGGTTCAAGGGACATGATGGGGCGTCCAGCTCCGGTCGTCTCGATCGTTCGGGCCGCCTAGTAGCGCATTTTACCCGGCATGGGATGGCCGGCCGAATGGGGACAAGCGTGGCAGATCCATCAAAGCGTCACGGCGTGGAAAGGATTTGGACATATCGTCGCCGTGATTACCCCCTCAATCCAGGCGGTGGCCGCGAAACTGCGACCGTTGCAGACGGGCCACGCCGGAGCGGAAACGCCGCCCTGCGACGCGGCCTCGGATTGCCGGGCCGCGACGCTGCGTGCCACCTCTGGTCATTCTTTCTGGTCCGGCTCCGTCCGGCCGAGGGTCAAGGATAGAAGCGCCGCGGAATGCAAAAGACCGCCCCCGACGCCCTCCGCGACCGCCCTGCAACCTTTCTGTTCCTGCAGGGCATCGCCTCTCCGTTCTTCTCCGACCTCGGCAAGGCCCTGCGCGCGCGGGGCCACGAGGTGCGGCGCATCAATCTCTGCCCGGGTGACTGGCTGTTCTGGAACGGGAAGGCCGACAATTACCGCGGTCGCCGCGAGGCCTGGGGCACCTATCTCGAATCGTATCTCGACCGCGAAGCCGTCACCGACATCGTCCTGTTCGGCGATTGCCGGCCGTTCCATCGGGCGGCCCGGATGATCGCGGAGGTCCGGGGTCTGCGCGTTCACGTCTTCGAGGAAGGCTATATCCGGCCCAACTGGATCACCTGCGAACTCGGCGGGGTGAACGGCTTCTCGTCGCTGCCGCGCACGGCGGACGAAGTCCGCGCCCTGGCGCGGCGCCTGCCCCAGCCCGGCCGGGCGATGCCGTCCACCGGCGACATGGCCCGCCGCAGCGTCTGGGACGTGAGCTACAACGTCGCCAACATCGCGTTTCCCTATCTCTTCCCGCATTTCCGTAGCCACCGGCCGACCCATATCGCGGCCGAATACGCGGGCTGGATCAAGAAGTTCAGCCGCCGCTCCCATACCCGACGCGAGGCAGCGCGCTGCGACGAGATCTACCGCGCGGTCGGCTGCGACTACTTCCTGCTGCCGCTCCAGCTCGACAGCGACTACCAGATCCGGGTCCACTCGCCCTTCCTGGGCGTCGAAGGCTTCATGGACCGGGTGATCAAGTCCTTCGCGGACGCGTCCTCGGCGCCGACCCGGCTCCTGGTGAAGCTGCATCCTCTGGACAGCGGCCTGATCAACTGGCGCAAGTTCGCCCGCGCCTCGGCCCGGCGGCACGGCGTCAGCGACCGGCTCGACTTCATCGACGGCGGCGACCTGCCCTCCCTGATCAAGGGCGCCCGCGGCGTCGTCATCGTGAACTCCACGGTCGGCATGCTGTCCCTGGAGATGGGCCGCCCGACCCATGCGGTCGGGACCGCGATCTACAACATGGCCGGCCTGACCCATCAGGGCGACCTCGACAGCTTCTGGACGAACCCGACCGCGCCCGACATGGGCCTGATGGCCGATTTCCGGCGCGTCGTGCTGCACCGGACGCAGGTCAATGGCGGCTTCTTCTCAAAGGGGGCGATCGAGCGGGCGGTGGCCGGCTCGGTGCCGCGGATGGAATCCGCCCTGCCCGATTCGATGCTGGCCGCCGCGCGCACGATCCGCGAGGGCCGCGAGGGCGACGGGCAACTCGCGCCCGTCTATTGAAGCGTAACGGGAATCGTGCCGGTTTTCGCCGAGCGTTTCCGAGTCGAGCCGAGCCTTTAAGTCACCGGTGCGCGCTTCCCGGTCTTGATCTTTGCGTGCTGCACGGCGTAGCACCCGCGTCATGCCCCGCATTCTGATCACTGGCGCGTCGAGCGGTATCGGCGCTGCGCTCGCACGCCATTACGCGCGTGCCGACGTGAGCCTCATCCTCATCGGACGCAATGTCGACCGCCTGGAAGCCGTAGCCCGGGATTGCCGGGCGAGCGGCGCCACCGTCGAGGCGGTGCGCCTCGACACCCGGGACCGGGCCGCCGCGATCGACCTGATCCACAAAGCCGACGCGGCCCAGCCGCTGGACCTCGTCATCGCCAATGCCGCGGTGAACGGCGGCAACCAGAAGGGCGAGGTCGAGCCGGAGGCGACGGCGTTCGAGACCGCCGACATCAACTACACCGGCTCGCTCAACATCGTGCTGCCGACCCTGACCCTGATGCTCCAGCGCGGGCGCGGGCAGATCGTGCTGATGTCCTCGCTGGCCGCCTACGCGCCGCTTCAGGATGCGCCGGCCTATAGCGGCGCCAAGGCTGCCCTGGTCGCCCATGGCCTGGCCCTGCGCCAGAAGGTCGGGCCGCGCGGCGTGAAGGTCAACGTCGTGGCCCCGGGCTACGTGAAGACCCCGATGGGCGGCGAGTTGAAGGGCTGGCGCCCCCTGGAGATGAGCGCCGAGGAAGCGGCCCAGCACATCGTCAAGGGTATCGCGAAGGATCGCGACGTGATCGCTTTCCCGCTCGTCCTCGCGGCCCTGGCCCGCACTGTGCTCCTCCTGCCCGAGAGCATCCGCCGGGCCGGGCTCTATGCCTTCCGGTTCCAGCGTCGGCCGCGCCGCTGATGGCTCGCGCCCGGATCGCCCTGTTCGTCCTGGAGGCGCTGCCCAATGCGCGGGTGGTGCGCCGGTTCGTGGCCGATCACCGGGCCGACATCGCCTTCGTCGGGCTCTCGAATGCGGAGCGGCCGTCGAGCGGCGGCCTGACCGGGCAGGTCCGTCGACACCTCGCGCGCTCCGGCGCCGGGATCCTGCCGTATCTCGCGGTGAATTTCGGGCTGCCGGACCTGCTGCGCCCGCTGGCGCCCCTGACCCAGGCGGTGGCCGGCAGCGGCGACGCGCCGGAAGCGACGCCGCTTAAGACCCTGTGCCGGCGCCTCGGTATCCCGACCCTGACGGTCGACGACGTCAACGGCCCCGAGGTCGCGCAAAGATTGCGCGAGACCGCCCCCGACCTGATCCTGACGTATCATTTCGACCAGATCCTGAAGGCCGAGACCATCGGGCTGGCGCGGCTGGGCGGCATCAACGGCCATCCCGGCCTGCTGCCGCGCCATCGCGGCCCGGTTCCGACGATCCATGCGCTCGCCGACGGGCTCGACAGCTTCGGCATGACCCTGCACCGGCTCGCCGCCACGATCGATACCGGGGCGATCCTCGCCCAGGAGGCTGTACCGCTCCCGGCCGAAACCACGGCCACGCGGGCGGCCGTGGCGCTCCACGCCCATGGGCGCGGCATGCTGGACCGGCTGCTCGACGCGATCGCCCGCACGGACCGGATGCCTGAAGGCCGGACCACGGAAATCCTGCCCTATTGCCCATTCCCGGACCGCACGCTGCTGGCCTCCCTCCGCCACAGGGGCCTGCGGCTCACCGACGGGCGGGACCTGCGCGAGGCGGTAAGCCTCTCGGGACGAGCCGATTAACCGAGCGTTAAGGCCGTTGCGCAGAGGATCGTGCGACCCCTTCCCGTGCCGCCCGAGCCAACTCGCATGCCGGATACCAGCCCCCTCAAGGCGGCCACGGACGCGCTGGCCTACGGCCGTCGGATCCAAAGCGGCCGGATCCGGGCGATCTCCGAGAACATCGCGAACGCCGATTCGGCCCCGGCCGATCCGAGCGGGACGCCCTACGCCCGGAAGATCGCGGTGTTCCAGCCGGTCGACGTGGACAGGGCGCGCGAGCCGGTGGGCCGCATCGTGCGCGACAGCAGCGACTTCCGCCGGCGCTACGACCCGTCCAACGCGGCCGCCGACCGGCAGGGCTATGTCCGCCTGCCGAACGTCAACGTCGCTCTGGAATCGGCCGATCTGCAGCGCGTGATCCGGAACTACGAGCTGAACCTCAGTGCCGAGGCCTCGATCGACTCGGTCAGCCGGGCGACGCTCAACCTGCTCGGGTGAGCCGGGCGTTGCGCCTGCCGAAGCCGGCATAGATCGCCAGCCCGATCACCAGCCAGACCGCGAGCCGGATCCAGGTGTCGGCCGGCAGCGAGGCCATCAGGATCAGGCAGGACAGGATGCCGAGCACGGCCATCGGCGCCGCCGCCGGTACGCGGAACGGCCGGGGCCGATCGGGCTGCGTCCGGCGCAGGATCAGCACGAGGGCGCAGACCAGGCAGAATGCCAACAGCGTCCCGATGCTGACGAGCTCGCCCAGGATATCGATCGGCACCAGCCCGGCCACCGCCGCGGTGAACAGCCCAATCACCACCTGGCTCGTCACCGGGGCCCGCGTGGCCGGATCGACCCGGCAGAACAGGCGCGGCAGCAGCCCGTCCCGAGCCATGGCGAAGAAGATCCGGCCCTGGCCGTAGAGTGCCGTGAGCGCCGAGGTGGTCAGCCCGATGAGGGCGCCGAGCTTGATCACGATGGCGAGGCTGGGCAGCGCCAGGCGGTCGATCGCCTTGGCGATCGGGTCCGCGACGTCCAGCTCCTGATAGGGTACGAGGCCGGTCAGCACCGCCGCCACCGCCACGTACAGGATGGCGCTGATCGCGAGCGAGCCGATCAGCCCGATCGGCGCGTCGCGCTGGGGCGCCCGGCACTCGCCCGCCGCGGTCGCGACCGTCTCGAAGCCGATGAAGGCGAAGAACACCACCGCGGCCCCGCGGAACACGCCGCTCCATCCGTAGCTGCCGAACGCACCGGCATTGTCCGGCACGAACGGGTGCCACAGGGCCGGCTGCAGATGGACCACCCCGACGCCCACGAAGGCGAGGATGATCGCGACCTTGCAGGCCACCAGGAGCCCGTTGATCAGCGAGGCGTCCCGGGTCGAGCGCGTCAGCAGCGCGGTCAGCATCAGCACGATGCCGGCCGCCGGCAGGTTCACGAGGCCCCCGTCCCCCGGCGCGCCCGACAGCGCCGCCGGCAGCTTCAAGCCGAAATCCGCCGCGAGCGATTGCGCGTAGCCGGACCAGCCGACCGCGACAGTCGCAGCCGCCATGGCGAATTCGAGCACGAGGTCCCAACCGATGATCCAGGCCGGGAACAGGCCGAGGCACGCCCGCGTGTAGGTATAGGTCGAGCCGGCCTCGGGGATCATGGCGGCCAGTTCGGCGTAGCACAGGCCAACGAAGCCGCAGGCGATGCCGCCGATCAGGAAGGAGAGGCTGATCGCCGGACCGGCATATTGTGCCGCGGCGGTCCCGGTCAGGACGAAGACCCCTGCGCCGATCGTGGCGCCGAGCCCGATCGCCACGAGGCCCGGAGCGGTGAGGCTGCGGGCGAGGCCGGAATGCCCGGCCGTCGGGTTCTCGATCGGGCCTAGGGCGGTGTCGGGTATGTCGAGGCTCACGGTCTTCGGTCACCGGATGTGTCGGATGGGAACCCGGACAGCAAGTTCCGAGCCGGGCCTCACGCGGCGCGCACGGAAGCCAGGAAGCGCCCGACCTCGCTGCGCAGGTCCGCGAACTCTTTCGACAGGTCGGAGACCGAAGCAAGCACGCGGCCGGCCTCGGAGCCCGTGACCTGCACGTCGCCCGTCACATCCGTGAGCGTGGCGGTGATGGCGCTCGTGTCGGTGGCGGCTTCCGAGACGTTCCGCAGGATCTCCCGCGTGGCCACGCCCTGCTGCTCGACCGCCGCGGTCATCGCGGTGGCGAGGCCACTCATGTCGTGGATCCGAACGGTGATGCCGTCCACCGCCGCGGCCGCCTGCCCTGTGGAGCTCTGGATGCGGTTGACCTGCGCGGCGATCTCCTGCGTGGCCTGCGCCGTCTGATCCGCGAGTATCTTGACCTCGGCGGCGACCACCGCGAAGCCGCGGCCCGCCTCACCGGCCCGGGCCGCCTCGATCGTGGCGTTGAGGGCGAGCAGGTTGGTCTGGGCGGCGATCGACGAGATCAGCGCGACCACGTCGCCGATGCGTTCGGCCGCCGTGCGCAGCTCGGTGACGAGCGGCGTCGCCGCGGCGGCCTGGTCGGCCGCATCGCGGGCCATCCCGGCCGACACCTCGACCTGCCGGCCGATCTCGCCGATGGTCGAGCCCAGCTCCGCGGCCGCCGCCGCGGCGTTCCGGACCTTGCCGGCGGCACTGCCGGCGGCGGCCGTCACCGCGATGGACCGGTCCGCCGTGGCGGTCGCCGTCGAGGCCATGCCGGCCGCCGTCGCCTCGACGGCGTCGGCCGCCGTGGCGACGTGATCGAGGATGCTGCCGATCGTCTCCTCGAAGGTGCGGGCGAGCTGCGCGGTCCCGGACTTGCGCGCGGCCTCGAGCGCGGACCGGGTCGAGGCGGCCTCGCGCTCCAGCTCCATGGCCCGGGCGAGTTGCGCCTGCGCGTGCGCCTCGGACGAGGCGAGGGCCCGGAAGGAGTCCTCCACGGTCCGGCATACCCAGATCAGGATGCCGGTCTCGATCAGCACGATCACCGCGTGCAGGATCACGCGGCCGAGATCGCCCGTTCCGCCGGGAAAGATCAGGGCCGGCATCGCGAGGTCGAGGGCGAGGTGATGCACGGCCGTGGCCGCCGCCGCCGCCAGGATCACGCGCCAGTCGCACCAGCCGGCCAGCATCGCCAGGCAGGCGAAGAAGTACATGTGCAGGTCGATCTGCCAGGGATGACCGGCGAAAGCGACCAGCAGGAGCGCTGCCATGCCCACGAGGGCCACCCCGCTCACGATTCGGGTGGCTGCGCTCGCCGGGTCGCGCAACCACAGGACCGTCGTGACGCCCGCGAGGCAGATGGCGCCGACCACCGGCCCCAGAGTCGGAAAAGCCGACGTCAGCACGGCTTCGGCCGCGCCGATCAGCGCGACATGCGCCCAGAGAAGCGAGATCAGGAAGCGGCCGAACCGGCGCTGAAGGGTTTCGAGATGGTTCATCAGGGCAAATTCCCGGCCGTGTCCGCGGCGGCGTTCAACGAAGACGGTGAGGGTGCGGACGGTCCGCATCCCTCGGCGAGGCGACCATCGAGGACGAGGCGGGCGCCCGCGGCGTAGAGACGGCGCGCGAAGCCCACCCGGTCCGAACGGGCCATCAGGACGTTGTCCGAGCCGCCGCGGTTCAGGACGGTCCCGCCCGCCTCCGCGATGATCCGGACGGCGTCGGTTGTGTCGGCGCCGGGCGGTGCGACAACCGCCACCACCTTCGATTGGGGCAGCGCCAAAACGGCCAGCGGCACCAGCAGGCTGGCCAGGCAGCCGAGCGCTCCGACCCCCCATTCGACCGCGGCGCGACGAGAGGGGCTTGATCGAACAAGGCGTGCAGGCATCACCGGAAAGGCGTAGGGTTCGGCATCGGGCGCAACCTTTCAGCGATCAAGTCTAAAGAAAGTGTTGCCCGGACATATAGGGCGCTGTCCTCTGCGACCAGTGGTGTCGATCGGCGATTTCTCCGCAATCCAGACATAAAATTGCTATCCGAACACGCCGGATTTCGCATGAATGTAATACGAGAGACCCAGGATTACTTTTCTTGATTCTGGAAAGTCGAGGCTTAAGCAATAACATCGGATTTAATATTTATGTTTTGATTTCGGGATTCAGGGCCTGGGTTTGTGCGGCGCAATGATCGCGTTGGTCTGGTGCGAAATCGCGACATTCCTTGTGTTCAAGGCGCGGTGATCTTCGCGGTCGGCGGCTTAGCCTCCACCATTCGCTTGTCGGTGCGGAAGAGTCTGGCCACCAGGCCCGAGAATCTCATGAAGGCGCGGCCCTGCGGGGTGATGACGTAGCCGTCGCCCGCCGGGGCGACGTTGCCCGAGGCGGTCTGCTCCGCCAGACGGCGCTCGATCTGGTGGAACGCGCCGAGATAGACCGACTCGAACACCGCCCGCGCCCGCTCGGCGCTGAAGCGCTCCTCTGGCTGGGCCGCCATCTGGCCGAGCAGGAACACGCTGATCGAGCGGTCGACCGTGACGGGGAAGATCACGAAGACGCTGAGGTTCAAGGCGAGCGACAGCACGCAGGCGCCGAGGGCGTCCCGGCGCCGCAGGCCCCAGGCGCGGCCGAGCCCGGCCAGGAGCACCGTCACCGCACCGGTCAGCAGGAAAGCGACGATCAGAAGGATCAAGCCGCGGTAGAACAGTATCGTCACGCCGGACCAGAGATCCGTCTGGAACAGCAGCACGAAACAGGCGAGTCCGATGAGCAGGGCGCCGGCATGCAGCACAGCCTGGGCCGTGAGCCAGCGCAGCGCCTGCCCCAGGCGCGCCTGGGCGGTCGGATTCATCGAGCCCCTCCGCCGAGATCGTCGACCGCCAGAATTCGGACGAGCGGCGCGGCATAGAGCGGTCGGCCGCGCCACACCCAGGAATCCGGGTTTGCCCAGGGGGCGTCCTGCGCGGTGACGACCAGCGCGTCGATGCCGGCGGCGGTGGCCCGGCGGCGCACTTCGTCCCCGTCGAGCGCATCGCGGAAGATCGGCTCGACCTGCGCGAGCCGGGCCGCGACGGCCGCCTGCGAGGCGCCGAACAGCCGCGCCTCCCGATCGGCCACCGCGACCGGCTGGCTTCCGTAGAGACCGAAATCGAACACGCGCGGCGCGCCGGGCGCGTGCTGCAGCACCAGGGTCCGGGCCAGATGCGCGCCGGCCCACGTATAGGCCGTCCGCAGGGCGCGATCGATGTCGGGGCGGGCGTTGAGAAAGGCGAAGCTCGGGACGCCGGAAACGGGATAGGCCCGCATCCCGGCGAAGCCATAGAGGGTCGTGGCGTAGCCGAGCAGGAGCAGCGCCGCGATCAGGCCGGGAAGACGGAGTCGTTCTCCTGCGGCCCGGATCAGGGCCGCCACGGTCCAGACCAGAGTCGCGACCTGCGCCAGTAGGATCACACGCCAGCCCAGGTCGTTGTAGAGGATCGCGGAGCGCAGGAAGCCGCCGATCAGCAGGGAGGTGGCCGCCACGATGGTCAGCAGCCGTCCGGCCTCTCGGGCGTGCGCCTCGCTCCGGGGCACCATCCGCCAGAACAGGAACGCACCTGCGGCGAAGACCCCGAAGGCCAGGTAGTAGTTGAGCGGCAGCAGGATTAGGCGGAGCAGGTTCAGGGCCCAGCTGTCCGCCATGCCCTCGATCGGGCCGAAGCTCCGGACTGCGAAGACGATCGCCTGCCCGGCCTCGCTCCGGCTAGCCAGGAGCCCGGACAGGTACGGCGCGGCCAGGAGGGCGGCGACGAGCCCGGACGCGACGAGCCGGCCGGCCTCGCGCCAGCGGCGCTCGATCGTGAGCAGGGCAAGCCAGGTCCCGGCCGCCGCGACCGTGCCCAGGCAGACCCAGACCGACAGGCCCGCGCAGGCCGCGAACGCGGTGCCCGCCACGATCACCGTCGCGCCGGGCGCGCGACGTTGCCCGTCCGCGGCCTCGGCCAGGGCCAGGAGCCCCAGCCAGCCCGCGATGGCGCCGGCGACATGGTGCGGAACCCAGACCAGGGAGCCCGGCCAGTTCAGCACCTGCTCGTTCAGCCATTCCGGCATCGGGATCCAGAGCCCGGTCTCGATCCGGTTGCGGATGACCAGAAGGATGTCGAGCCCGCCCGCCGGGAGCAGCAGGAGGGTCGCCAGCCGTACCCGGCGCCGGGAGGTTTCGTGCGCCAGCCCGGTGGCGGCGAGCAGCCGGTCCAGCAGGCCGAGCAACCCGATCCCGGTCCAGAACGTCATCCCGGCGAAGGCGGTGCGTCCGTCGACCAGCGCCCCGCCGGCCCAGTCGACGAGCGCGCAGAGCGTGTAGAAGAAGTAGTAATAGCCGGCCCGTTCAGGGCGGGCGAAGAACGGGTCCAGGGGCGGCAGCCCCGCCTCGACGATCGTTCGGGTCAGGCTCGCATGCTTGACGAGGTCGATGACGGTCACCGGCTGGTAAAGGCCCGTTCCGGTATCGATGTCGATCAGCGCGTAGGCGACGATCCCAAGCCAGAGCAGCAACAGCGCCAGCGGGCCTGCCGCGGCCGCGAGGTCGATCCGGCTCCGGTCCGCCCGGACCACCGGGGCCAGTCCGGCCAGTCCGAGCCCGGCATTCGCCAGCACGGCGACCGGGATGCCTGCGGCCTGGACCAGCAGGCTGTCGAGGATCGGCAGCAGGCCGAGGCCGAGCGTCGCGGCACAGAGCAGGCGGTCTGCGGTCCCGAGCGCGCGGAATCCCAGGATCCCGGTCAGGCTGCCCAGGGCGTAGCCCGGCAACAGGATGAGGGGGACGCCGAGCAGCGTCGCCACCAGGACGCCGCACGCGTCGGTGAGGCTCGCGTTCATCGCCGGACCACCCTTCGTGCGGGTTCCGGCTAGCACACGGATGTTAACCCTTCCGCGGCGCGGCCCTCCGGGCCCGGGGCTGGCGTATCCAGCGGTTTCGTGTATGGATCGCGCAGCCTCGGCCCGGGTTACCGGGCGGGGCTTGAGCCGCTTGGCGCTGTGACCGTGCTGGACGACATCCCGGCACCGGCCGAACGCCGAGCTCGAGCGCCCCGACCAGGGCGCCGCATCCGACCAGCACAACCCGAAAGGCATGCGATGTCGATCACGGCAGAGCGCAAGACCGCGCTCATCAAGGAACACCGCAAGGACGCCAAGGACACCGGGTCCCCCGAGGTCCAGGTCGCGATTCTCACCGAGCGGATCACCAACCTGACCGGCCACTTCAAGACCCACGGCAAGGACAACCATTCCCGCCGGGGCCTGCTGAAGATGGTCTCGCAGCGCCGCTCGCTGCTCGACTACGTGAAGCGCAAGGACGAGGCCCGCTACCGCGCCCTCATCGAGCGTCTCGGCATCCGCCGCTAATATCCACCACGCGCGGTTCCGAGCCCGGCTCGGGACCGCGTTCGACACTCTCGGGCTGCCGGAATGGGTCCGGCCGCCCGAAAAACGGGTCGCTTCGAGGCGCCAGCGCCGGGGCAGGATCGCGAGACACTTCATCGCGCGAAGTGTCCCGCCGTCTTGCCCCCGACGGCGCCGGGCCTGGCCCGCCGAAGGCAAGGAAGAGATAAGAATGTTCGACGTTCAACGCGAAGAGCTGATGTGGGGCGACCGCAAGCTCGTCCTCGAGACCGGCAAGGTCGCCCGCCAGGCTGACGGCGCGGTTCTGGCCACCTACGGCGAGACCTCGGTCCTCGCCACCGTGGTCGCCACCAAGGAGCCGAAGCCCGGCATCGACTTCCTGCCGCTCACCGTGAACTACCAGGAGCGCGCCTACGCCGCCGGCCGCATCCCGGGCGGCTACTTCAAGCGCGAGGGCCGTCCCTCCGAGAAGGAGACCCTGGTCTCCCGCCTGATCGATCGCCCGATCCGTCCGCTCTTCGTCAACGGCTGGCGCAACGACACCCAGGTCGTCGTCACCGTCCTGACCCACGACCTCGAGAACGATCCGGACATCGTGTCGATGGTCGCGGCCTCCGCCGCCCTCACCCTGTCGGGCGTGCCGTTCATGGGCCCGATCGGCGCAGCGCGCGTCGGCTACGTCAACGGCGGCTACAAGCTGAATCCGCTGGTCACCGAGACCAAGGAGGAGTCGAGCCTCGACCTCGTCGTCGCCGGCACCCAGGACGCGGTGCTGATGGTCGAGTCGGAGGCCAAGGAGCTCTCCGAGGACGTGATGCTCGGGGCCGTGATGTTCGGTCACAAGCACTTCCAGCCGGTCATCGAGGCGATCATCCGCCTGGCCGAGAAGGCCGCCAAGGAGCCGCGCGACTTCCAGGCTCCCGAGAACGCCGACGTCGAGAAGGCGGTCCTCGAGATCTGCGAGACCGAGCTGCGCGCCGCCTATACCAAGACGGTCAAGCAGGAGCGCTACGCCGCCGTCGACGCCGTGAAGGCGAAGGTGATGGAAGCCCTCTGCCCCGAGGGCGCCGAGAAGTACCCGGCTGAGAAGGTCAAGGCCGCCTTCAAGGAGGCGCAGTCGAAGGTCGTGCGCTGGAACGTGCTCGATACCGGCTCGCGTATCGACGGCCGCGACCTGAAGACGGTCCGCCCGATCGTCTCCGAGGTCGGCGTCCTGCCGCGTGCCCACGGCTCATCGCTGTTCACCCGCGGCGAGACCCAGGCCCTCGTGGTAGCCACCCTCGGCACCGGCGAGGACGAGCAGTTCATCGACTCGCTCGACGGCACCTACAAGGAGCGCTTCCTGCTCCACTACAACTTCCCTCCCTATTCGGTGGGTGAGACCGGCCGCATGGGCTCCCCGGGCCGTCGTGAGATCGGCCACGGCAAGCTCGCCTGGCGGGCGATCCGGCCGGTGCTGCCGCCGGCGCACGAGTTCCCCTACACGATCCGCGTCGTGTCGGAGATCACGGAGTCCAACGGCTCGTCCTCGATGGCTTCGGTCTGCGGCGGCTCGCTGTCGCTGATGGATGCCGGCGTGCCCCTGCGCCGTCCGGTGGCCGGCATCGCCATGGGCCTTATCCTCGAGGGTGAGCGCTTCGCGGTCCTGTCCGACATCCTCGGTGACGAGGATCACCTCGGCGACATGGACTTCAAGGTGGCCGGCACGGACGAGGGCGTGACCTCGCTCCAGATGGATATCAAGATCGCCGGCATCACCGAGGAGATCATGCGGGTCGCCCTCGACCAGGCGAAGGACGGGCGCGCCCACATCCTGAGCGAGATGTCCAAGGCGCTCACCGCCGCCCGTCCGGAGCTCGGCGAGTACGCGCCGCGCATCGAGACGATGCAGATCCCGACCGACAAGATCCGCGACGTGATCGGCACCGGTGGCAAGGTGATCCGCGAGATCGTCGAGAAGACCGGCGCCAAGATCAACATCGAGGATACCGGCATCGTGAAGATCGCCTCGGCCGACGGCAAGGCGATCAAGGCGGCCTATAACTGGATCCGCTCGATCGTCGCCGAGCCCGAGACCGGCATGATCTACGACGGCACGATCGTGAAGTGCATGGAGTTCGGCGCCTTCGTGAACTTCTTCGGCGCCAAGGACGGTCTCGTCCACATCTCGGAGCTCGCCGCCCAGCGGGTCGCCAAGGTGACGGACGTCGTCAAGGAAGGCGACAAGGTCAAGGTGAAGTTCCTCGGTCAGGACGACCGCGGCAAGATCCGCCTGTCCATGCGCGTCGTCGATCAGCAGACCGGCGAGGACATCACCGAGAAGGTGAAGGCCGAGCGCGATTCCACCCGCAGCGACCGGGACGGCGAGCCCCGCCGTGAGGACAATGGCGGCCGCCACCGCGGCGAGCGTCGCCGCGAATCCGCCGGCGAGTGATTTCTATGACTTTCCCGCGCGGGCTTCGGCCGGTGCGGGTTTGAAATGAGAGGCGCGGTCCTTCGGGGCCGCGCCTTTTTCATGCGCCGTGTTCAACAGCTTGGAGGGAGAGCTTCGGCTTGCACCCGTTCGGCCGGTCTCAGTCGGTTGCGACTGCGCAGCAAGGGACGTCATGCGAGTCGCCTGCGCATCCTGCACGCCTCCACCGTGCGGGACGGTTGGAACGCCCGCCCCGCGCCCGCGTTCGCACCGCGACTTCACAGCGGGAAAGCATTCATGGCCAACGAAATGATCCACGACATCTTCAGCGGGCAGCCGAACCTCACCACAACCGAGCGGGCGGTGTCCGTCGCTCTGGGGCTCGGGATCGCTGCCGCGGCGGCGCAGCCCCGGCCGAACAAGATCCTCAGCCTGCTGGCGCTGGTCGTCGGCGTCGGCCTGGCGGTGCGCGGCGCCACCGGCCATTGCGCCGTGAAGGCGGCAGCGGATCACCTCTGAGCGATCCGCCGCCTCGGCCGGCCATCAACCCAAAAAAAGGGGCGCCCCGCGGGGCGCCCCTTCGCGTTCCGGTTGCCTGGACCGAATCAGATGGTCGTACGGCGACGGCCGGCGATCATGCCGTAGATGAAGAGCACCACGACAGCGCCCACGACCGCGCCGATGAATCCTGCGCCCTGATTGGGTCCGTACCAGCCGACGGCCTGGCCGATGAAGGTCGCCACGAAGGCGCCGACGATGCCCAGGATGGTCGTCAGGATGAAGCCCGATGGCTCATTCGGTCCGGGCATCAGGAACTTGGCGATGATTCCGGCGAGGAACCCGATGATGATGGTCCAGAGAATACCCATGACGAACCCCAAGGCATGACAAGCGATGCCGTGTGAACGCACGGTGGCCGGCCACGGTTGCTCGCAACTGCACAGGAAGGGGCGAATTTTCCTGCGGTTCCCGCGACGCGTCGGCGCGCGGCCCTTTACGGCCGCCCCGGTGCCACGGCAGATACCGGCTTTCATCGGCCGGAGACTGGAATGAGCATCGAACGGATTGAACCGGGATCGCGGATGTCGCAGGGCGCGATCCACGGCAACACCATCTACCTCGCCGGCCAGGTGGCGTCCGATCCGGTCGGAACCGGGGTCACGGCGCAGACCCAGAACATCCTGGAGCAGATCGACCGGCTGCTCGCCGGCGCGGGCAGCGACAAGGATCACATCCTGTCGGCCACCATCTATCTCGCCGATATCGGCCACTTCGCCGAGATGAACGCGGCCTGGGACGCCTGGGTGTCCAAGGAGCACCCCCCGGTGCGCGCCACCGTCGAGGCGCGGCTGTGCGATCCGCAATATCTGGTCGAGATCGTGATCGTCGCCGCGAGGCAGGCATGAGCGGAACCGGGACGGGCCGGGTCGAACGATCGGTCCGGCGCCCCGTCCCGGGCCGGCGCCGGTCCGCGTCGCGCGCGGGGGCCGGCTTTTTGCTGCTGACGGGAATGCTGCTGGCCGCGCTCCTGAGCCTGGCTCCACCCGCCCGGGCCGCTGAGGAGCGGGTCGTCAACATCTACAACTGGTCGGACTATATCGACCCGAAGGTGATCGACGCCTTCACCCGGGAGACCGGGATCAAGGTCGTCTACGACACCTACGACAACAACGAGATCTTGGAGACCAAGCTGCTGGCCGGCCGATCCGGTTACGACATCGTCGTGCCCTCCGGCCCCTATCTGCAGCGGTTGATCCGGGCCGGCGCCTTCCTGCCGCTGGACAAAGCCAAGCTGAAGAACCTCGGCAACCTCTGGCCTGAGATTTCCAGTCGGCTCGCCGTGTACGACCCCGGCAACACCTACGCGGTCGACTACATGTGGGGCACGACCGGCATCGGCTACAACGTCGCCGCCGTCCGCGAGCGGCTGGGCGCCAATGCGGCGCTGAATTCCTGGACCGTGGTCCTCAATCCGGCTTCCGCGAACAAGCTCAAGGATTGCGGGATCATGATGCTCGACAGCCCCGAGGATCTGATCCCCAGCATGCTCCCGGTCTTCGGCGCGAAGGCCGATTCCAAGCGCTGGGACGACCTGACCCTCGTGACCGACGCCCTCTTTAAGGTGCGCGGCAGCGTGCGGAAATTCCACGCTTCGGAATACATCCAGGCGCTGGCCAACGGCGATATCTGCGTGGCGGTCGGCTATTCGGGCGACGTGATGCAGGCCAAACGTCGCGCCGAAGAGGCCAAGAACGGGATCGAGATCGCCTATGTGGTGCCCAAAGAGGGCGCACTCATGTGGTTCGACACCTTCGCGATCCCGAAGGATGCGGCTCATCCCGCCGAGGCCCTGGCCTTCATCGACTACATGCTGCGGCCCGAGGTGGCGGCGGCCAACACCAACTTTGTGGCCTATGCCAGCGGCAACCTCGCGGCGAAGAAGTTCGTAAAGCCCGAGATCCTGAGCAATCCCGGCATCTACCCGGACGAGGCGACGATGCAGCGCCTGTCGATCAACACGGCCTGGGACGACCGGACCCAGCGCTACGTCACCCGGCTCTGGACCCGGGTCCGCACCGGGCGGTGAGCGTGGAAGGCCCGGCGCAGGTCGCTGCGCCGGGCCCCATCCGGGCGGATCAGTTCTTGAGGTCTTCCGGCACCTTGCCGCCGTTCTCAGCGAGCTTCTTCATCACCTGCTTGTGCAGCCAGATGTTCATCGAAGCCGAGTCTTCCTTGTCGCCGGTATAGTGCAGCTCGTCGGCGAGCTGCTTGCGCGACGCCAGGCCGGAATCCAGGCCGACCAGCTTCATCAGGTCGACGATGGAATGGCGCCAATCGAGCTTCTGCGGGGTCTTCTCGGCGAGGCTGGTGAGCACGGCCTCGACGTCCACGGCCTCGCCGCTACCGCCCGCGCTACCGGGGGGCGAGGCCGGGCTCGAGCCGGCCGAGCCGCTCGAGGAACCCGAAGTGGACGAGGGCGCGGCGTCCGCGGTGCCGCCGCCGAACGGGTGGAGGATCTTGCCGACGATGCTGCCGAGGAGGCTCATAGGTCCGCTCCGATAATCAAGGCCCGGCCTGCGCGCCGGGCGGGCTGTCAACCGGTTGTCGGCCTGGGCGTTCCGCGATACGCGCTCCGGCGTGTCAAAACCTAGCCGCGGGCGCCGTACAGCGCGATTCCCAGCAGGGACAGGCCGAGCACAAGACAGATCCCGCTCCAACGTTCGAGGACGGCCACGCGCGCGGGGGCGCGCAGCGAAAGACCCGCCAGACCGACACCGCAGATTAAACAGCTCACGCTCAGCACGATAACCAGCACGGTCCTTACGATCCGAAATCGACGGAGTCAGCCATATTCTGATTTCGCCGATGTGTGATATCGAAGACCACGTAGCCAGCGAGAAATTCACAAGCCTTTCACTGGAGAGAGACGATTAAATGAACCCCGTTCGGCATCTGGATTTGCGTGTTCGGGATGAAATCAATCTTTCCGCGTCCGATCCGGACGCTGTGTCGCTCAGTTATTCAGATTTGTCCCGCGCGGCATCGCACGTTCGATGAATGGAGCCCGGTACCGTTGCAGCCGGCCGCGACGGGCGGAGCCGGGCCAGCCGGCCTCCGAAGCGGACCGGCAAACAGCGCTCAGCCGGCGCGCGACAGGGCGGCGATGAGAGCTGCCCGCTCCTCCGCGAGCGAGCCGCGGGGCACCGGACGACCGGCACGGTCGTACCAGTAGCGCGCATTGCCGGAATCGCCCTCGATCCGGTGCAGATGGGCGTGCACCCAGGCGGCGTCCGGCCCCGAAGCGTCCTGGACCAGGGCATGCGCCCGTGCCCAGGTGGCGTCCGCGGCTTCGGTCGCGTTCCTGGCCAGCCACCACAGGGCGGCGAGCGAGGCGGGCCAGGCGTGTGGCGGCGCGCTCCCGGTCAGCGTCGCCGCGAAATCGGACGGCAGGTTCTCGGTCATCGCGCCTTCTCCCTGAACCGCGACGGGTCAGCGTCCAGCCGCGCGCTCCGGCTGCCAGCGGCTGCGGCGCTGGCGGGCGGACCACGCGTAGCGGGCATCGCCGTCGAGCCGGTCGAGATGGTCCGAGAGCCTGTTGCGTTCAAGCCAGGCCAGCGCCGCTTCCAGTTCGGGCAGGGTCATGGTCGCCCGGCCCTTGCCGAGCACGCGCTTGAGCACGGCGTTGTAGCGATGCGCGAGGTTACCGCCCCGGGGCACCCGCAGCGACGCCTCGTCCTCCACGGCCTGGCTCGCCACCGCCACGGCGAGCCGCTGCCGCAGGGTCCGCTCGGTGACCGAGGGCGGCTCCGGCGCCAGCGCCACGGGGGCGGGCTCGGTGAGCCGCGGGCGCAGCAGGGCGTAGCGCAGGCCGATCGCGTTGCTCTCCAGCGGCGTGATCCCACCGGGATCCTCGTCGCGCCACGGAGTCCGCTCCGGGACGATGGCGCTCGCCGGCCGCTCGCGCTTGGGCCGCACGCTGCTGCCCTGCTCGGTCTCCAGTTCCAGGCGGAACCGGGCGAAGAGCGGGTCGTCCGGATGGAAGATCAGCGCCTGCTGGTTGTCGTAGGGCCCGGCATGCGGATCGACCCGGGTGGCCCGGGCGAGCATCTGCTCGAGCCAGGGGCGGGAGCGGATATGCGTGAGGGCCGCCACCACCGCGACCTCGGGGGCATCGAGCCCCTCATAGGCCATCGCCACCGTCACCAGCACCGCCGGCTCCGCGGTCAGGCGGAACGCCGCCAGGGCTGCGTGAGCATCGCCCTGGCCCGAGGTCGCCAGGCGGACATCGCGCTCGCCCTGCCCGGCCGGCATCCAGCTCCGCAGGGTCGTCAGATAGGCACGTGCGCTCGCCTGATCCGGGGCCACCACGAGGAGCTTGCCGAGACCCCGTGCCATCTTGCCGGGCGGCAGGCCGAGTTCGCACCGGCGCCGGGCGCGCAGGCGCTTCGTCGCGAAGAAGGATTCGCTCAGGAGATCCCGGGCGAAGCCGGTACGCAGGGCCGTGAACAGGGCCGGCCGGGTCGTGACCCGGACCGATCCGGCGCCCAGCCGGTGCGGCCCGACCCGGGGGCTGTCGCCGGCGATCCGGCCACCTTCGAGCCAGCTCGCCTCGCCGTCGATCGCCCCGAACGTGACCGGCAGCACCGCCCGCTCGGCCAGGGCCTGCGACCGGGAGTAGCCGATCACCGCCAGCCCCGGCGCCTCGAGGTCGAGCTCCGGGCCACGGCCGAGCGCCGCCGGCTTGTAGGGCAGGCCGAGGATGCGTCGGCCGTCCGCCCGCTCCAGGGTGCCGGACAAGAACAGGCCGATCTCGGCCGCCTCCATCACCGGCAGCATCGCCCGGGACCACGCCCCCGCCTCGGCCTCCTCGTCGGCGGAGGCCTCGTCCGCCCCCGGACGCCCCGGGACCGGCAGGTGGTGGACCTCGTCGACGACCAGCAGGGTCCGGTGCGCCCGCGCCTCGGCGAGGTGCAGCGCCGGGGCGGCCGCTACCGCCTGATAGGTGGTGACGTAGCCGGCGAGACCCCGGGCCGGATCACGCTCGTTGTCGGCGGCGCGCACGCTCAGCGCATGGCCGAAAGCCGCGCGCCAGAGCGGATCGGCGAAGGCTTCCTCAGCCTGCAGGCGCAGGGAATCCCGCGGCACCACCCAGACCACGCGATCGACCCGGCCCGCCGCGATCAGCGTGTGCGCCGCGATCACCGGCAGCAGCGACTTGCCGCCGCCCGGTGTCACCGCCGCCAGGATCTTCCGGACATGCGCCGCCTGCCCGCTCGCCATGGCCGCCACGAGGGCCATCAACGTACGCTGGTGGGACCGCAGGGACGGGGCGGGACGGGTCACTGGCCGGCGAAGCAGGGCGACATGCCCGCACCGTGGCCGATCCCGATTCCTTTGTGAATCCCCCGCACCACCACGGTGTTCGTGTTTCTTTCGCGCAATCGGCGTGATTCGTTCGAATGCGGCGGTGCGATTGCCGCATGATGCGCACCGAAAGGCCGCCTTCAGAAGGGCGCGCCTGCGGATCGCTGCACGAGAAGCGTTGACACCCGGCCGGCCCCTCACCATAAGGGCGCCGCGGGTGAAAAACCTGCCTTGGGGGAATGTCCCGAGCGGCAAAGGGGGCGGACTGTAAATCCGCTGCGTAAGCTTCGTAGGTTCGAGTCCTACTTCCCCCACCAAGTTTCCTGACCGATCCCGTCAGCCCTGCCCGATCAGCCTTGCTTCGCCAGGGCCGCCTCGATGCGCGCGGCGGCGGCCGCCGAAAATCCCTTCCCGGCCAATCCCTGCCCCGCGGCGGCCTGCCCGGTGAGACTGCGCCGTTTGCCCTCCGGCAGATGCGTCTTGCGCAGCGCGTGCGCGTCGCGGTGGCTGGCATGGGTGATCGCGATGGCCAGCGCGTCGGCGGCGTCTGCGACCCGGAACTCGGCCTTGGGCAGCAGAAAGCGGACCATCGCCTGGATCTGCACCTTCTCGGCGTGACCGGAACCCGCCACGGTCTTCTTGATCAGGTTGGCGGCGTACTCGAACACCGGCAGCCCGGCATTGGCCGGCACCACGAGCGCCATGGCCCGGGCGTGGCCGAGCTTGAGCGTCGCCTGGGCGTCCTTGTTGACGAAGGTCTCCTCCACGGCGACCTCGTCGGGCTTCTGCGCCTCGACGATGCGACCGATCCCCTCGAACAGCTCGCGCAGGCGGAGCGCCAGCGGCAGGTCGCCATCCGAGGTGACGACGCCGCAATCGCCGTAGGTCAGCTTGCTGCCCTGCGCGGTGATAAGGCCCCAGCCGGTGCGGCGGAGCCCCGGGTCGATCCCCAGGATGCGGACGATGCTGCTCATGACGCTCCAGGGTTATGCTCGGGCCGCGTCGCGGTCCGGAGGCCGGCTGCCCTCGACGGCCGGGCCGAGCGTGCCGTACGTATCGTGAACGCCCGGTTTCACCAAGGGACCGGAATCTGGGGACCCGACCATGCCCGCGACACCGCCGATCAGCCGCTTCCCGGTCCCGAAGCTGTCCGAGATGCCCGACGACCTGCGCGCCCGCATCGCCCTGGTGCAGGAGAAGGCGGGCTTCGTGCCCAACATCTTCCTGGCGCTGGCGCACCGCCCGGACGAGTTCCGCGCCTTCATGGCCTATCACGACGCGCTGATGGACCGGCCCGGCGGCCTCACCAAAGCCGAGCGCGAGATGATCGTGGTCGCCACCAGCGCGGCCAACAATTGCCTCTACTGCGTGGTCGCCCATGGCGCGATCCTGCGGGTCCGGGCCAAGAACCCGCTTCTGGCCGACCAAGTCGCCGTCGCCTACGCCAAGGCGGACATCACCCCGCGCCAGCGCGCGATGCTGGCCTTCGCGCTGAAGGTGGCGAAGGAAGCCCATATCGTCGAGGCCGAGGACCACGCAGTGCTCGCGGGCCACGGTTTCAGCCCGGACGACGTCTGGGACATCACCGCGATCACCGCCCTGTTCGCCCTCTCGAACCGCCTGGCCAGCGTCGCCGAGCTGCGGCCGAACGACGAGTTCTACACGCTCGGGCGGTGAGGCCGCCTCATCCGCGCCGCCCGAGCAGGATGATCGCCGTCCCGGCCAGGCATACCAAACTGCCGGCGAGGTCCCACCGGTCGGGCCGCTGCCCCTCGGCGAGCCACAGCCACAGGATCGAGGCGGCGACGTAGACCCCGCCATAGGCCGCGAAGGCGCGCCCCGCCGCCGGGCTGTCCACCAGGGTCAGCAGGCCGGCGAACGCCACCAGGGAGGCGAGGCCCGGAAGCGCCCACCAGGCCGACCGGCCGAGCCGGAGCCAAGCCCAGAACGCGAAGCATCCGGCGATCTCCGCGATCGCGGCACCGGCATAGGCGAGGAGCGTCATCGCGCGAGCTTGGCACGCGGATCGGCGCCGGGCGAGCCACGGAAGATAAACCAGTTGAATATGCATCCTGGGAAGATCTGCCCCGGAAGTGCAAGATGCTCCTGCGCGCAAGATCGGCTAAGACCGATCCCGATCGCCTCCGCGTGCTTCCCGGGCCCCGCTGCCCGATCCAACGCCCCCGGCCATGTCAGACTCGATCGAGACCGCTCGCCTCCAGGTCCTCCGCAGCTACGGCATCCTCGATACGCCGCGCGAGCCGGCCTTCGACGACATCGTCACGCTGGCGACACAGATCTGCGCGGTGCCGGTGGGGCTCGTCAGCCTCGTCGCAGCCGACCGGCAATGGTTCAAGGCCCGGCGCGGCTTCCCCTCCTGCGAGACGCCCTTGAGCCAGTCGGTCTGCGCCCACGCGCTGGGCTCCGCGGACGGGCTGTTGGTGATCCCCGACCTGACGGCCGACCCGCGCACCTGCGAGAACACCCTGGTGACCGCGCCACCGCACATCCGGTTCTATGCTGGCGCCGTGCTCCGGACCGAGGACGGCGTGGCGTTCGGGACCCTGTGCGTGATCGACATGGCGCCTCGGCCCGACGGCCTGAATCCGGACCAGGCGTTTGCCCTCCGGGCGCTGGCGCAGCAGGTGATGGCGCAGCTCGAGCTGCGCCGGGCGGTCCGGGAGCGGGAGGCGGCCCTGACGGCCGAGCGCCAGGCGCGCGACGCTCTGGCGATCTCCGAGGAGCGCTACCGGCTCTCGTCGCGGGCGACCACGGACCTGATCTGGGACTGGAACCCGCAGACCGGCCGGATCCACTGGGACGAGGGCCTGTCCGCGCTCTACGGGTACCGGCCGGCTGAGATCGAGCCGAGTACCGACTGGTGGTACGACCACATCCACCCGGAGGATGGCGACCGCGTCCGCCGCAGCGTCCGCGCCGCCATCGCGGACGCGTCGCTCCGCTGGAGCGAACGGTACCGCTTCCGGCGGGCTGACGGGACCTACGCCACGGTGCTCAACCGCGCCATCATCGTCCGCACCGCCGACGGCACCGCCACCCGGATGACCGGCGTGATGCTCGACGCGACCCAGCAGGCCGAGGCCGACGCGCATCGGGAGATGCTCAGCCAGGAACTCAGCCACCGGCTGAAGAACACCTTGGCGATGGTCCAGGCGATCGCCTCGCAGACCCTGCGCGACGCGCCCGACGTCGCCTCCGCCCGCGACGCCCTGCTGCAGCGCCTGCTGGCGCTGGGCAAGGCGCACGACATCCTGCTCGCCGGCAATGCCGAGCGGGCCCGCATGGAGGCGGTGATCCGGGGCGCCCTGGCGCTCCACGACAATGCCCGACCCGGCCGGCTGCAAGTCGAGGGGCCGGCTCTCGATATCGGGCCGAAGGCGGCCCTCGCCCTGGCGCTGATGATCCACGAGCTGGCGACCAACGCGGCCAAGTTCGGCGCCCTGTCGGCTGCGGCGGGGCATGTCGGCGTCACCTGGGAGATCGAGGCCCTGGCCGACGGCCCGCAGCTCCGGCTGAGCTGGGCGGAATCCGGCGGTCCCTCGGTGGTCCCGCCCTCGCGCAAGGGGTTCGGCACCCGCCTGATCGAGCGCGCCTTCGCGGGCACCGTGGCCGGGGCGGTCGCCCTGGATTACCGGGAGACCGGGCTGCACTGCGTCCTCACCGCGCCGCTGGCCGGGTTCCAGGGTAAGGACGGGATCCTGAACTGAGAGGCGGCTCCCCCCTGGCCGTTAAGCCCAAGACAAGGAAAAAGCGGTCGAGTGGAGCCATGAGCGCGCACGAGACGGCCGACGACCTGATCCTGATTCCGGGTGATTCGCGCCTGCGCGAAGCGGTTTATGCCTGGGCCGACGGCTTGGCGCGGGAGCGGCGGATGTCGCCCAACACCGTCGAGGCCTACAGCCGCGATGTGCGCCAGTTTCTGGTCTACCTCGCGTCGCGCCTGGGCACGCCGACCATCCCGATGCTGGTGGCCCTGAAGGTGCGCGACATCCGCGCCTTCATGGCCGCGCGCCGGGCCGAGGAAGTGTCCGGGCGCTCGCTGATGCGGATGCTGGCGGGATTGCGTTCGTTCGGGCGCTTCCTGGAGCGCGAGGGCTACGGCAGCGTCTCGGCGCTCGGCGGCGTGCGGGCGCCCAAGGTTCCGCGGCGTCTGCCCCGGCCGCTGCCGGTCGCCGCCGCGGTGGCGCTCACCGACACGGCCATCCGGGCCGGCGAGGAGCGCGAGCCCTGGGTGCTCGCTCGGGATGCCGCGGTCCTGGCCCTGCTCTACGGCGCCGGCCTGCGCATCTCCGAGGCCCTGGGCCTGACCCGCCGCGACGCGCCGCTTCCGGGCAGCGATCAGGTGACGGTGCTGGGCAAGGGCGGCAAGCAGCGGATGGTCCCGATCCTGCCGGTGGTCGCGCAGGCGGTGGCCGATTACGTGGCCGCCTGCCCGCTGCCGCTGCCGCCGGAGGGGCCGCTCTTCGTCGGTGCCCGCGGCGGCGCGCTCTCGCCACGCATCATCCAGTACACCGTGGCCCGCGCCCGCGGCGCCCTCGGCCTGCCCGAGAGCGCGACCCCGCATGCCTTGCGCCATTCCTTTGCGACGCATCTGCTCGCCCGCCAGGGCGAGCTGCGCGCGATCCAGGAACTGCTCGGCCACGCCTCCCTGTCGACGACGCAGCTCTACACCCAGGTCGATGCCGCCCGGCTCATGAGCGCTTATACGGCGGCGCATCCCCGGGCCGGCCGCTGATCTCGACTGGCCTATAGCAGTGATAAGGGCGGCTAATACGCGATTGTTGCGCTGAATATGTCTCGACGCGTCTTATCGAGCGCACGTTTAAGGGCTTCGTCATGATCCGCGTCCATTCTCCTGATCGGGGAATTGGATCTGTCGGGGCGGTGCCATGGAGCTTGATGAGGCCAGGTCGCCCGCCCGTGTCGTGATCGCGGATTGCGATGCCGGGCGACGCGCCGCCCTCAAGGCTATCGTCCAACGCTTCGACCCAAAGGCCGTGATCGCCGAGGCGACATCGGGCCAGGCGCTGTGCGACAACCTTCTCCGGCAACGCCCCAGTCTCGCCTTCGTCGGGCTGCAGCTCGAAGACCTGAGCGGACCTGAGGCGGTCGCGGTGGCGCGCCGGGCGGGGGCCGAGCCGCCCTGCCTCGTTCTGGTCGCCACCCGCGTGCTGGCGCATTGGCAGGAGATCGCTCAGAGCCTCGGCGCCTACGAGGTGCTGAAGACGCCGCTCAATCCGAGCCACATCGAGCAGCTCCTCCATGCCGATGCCCGCCGCCGGACCCCGACCCGGGCTCTGCTCGCCTGCTCGTCGGCTGCCGGGCGGACCGCGATCAGCCGGGTGGTGGCGCGCAGCGGCTTCGCGATCGAGCTCGAGGAGACCGATTGCGGCCGCCACGCCCTCAAGCAGCTGAAGCTCGGTGCCTACGACTTCGCGTTCATCGATGTGAAGCTCGGCGGCATCGACGGGATGGAGCTCGCCTGCCAGCTCCAGCCGCTCGGCCTGGCGACCCGGATCACCCTGCTGACCACCGCCGAGCTGGAGCCGATCGCCCAGGCCGGGCGCTATTTCGGGGTGGATGCCGTTCTGCGGATGCCGTTCTACCCCCGCGACATCGACCTGGCATTGCACAATGCCCTGGGGCTGCGTCGGCCATATCTTCTGAACGCGCTCACCGCTTCGCCGGCGCCGAGCGCGCTCCTGCGGATCGCCGACCTGCCGAACGCCCGGCGCAAGATCGCCTGATCCCGCGCCGGGTCTTACCGATCAGACGTGGATGGCGCGCTTGGACACGGCGAGCGCCGCTTCCTTGACCGCCTCGGTCAGGGTCGGGTGCGCGTGGCAGGTGCGGGCGATGTCCTCGGAGGAGGCCCCGAACTCCATCGCCACCGCGACCTCGGCGATCAGGTTGCCGGCATCCGCCCCGACGATGTGCACGCCGAGCACCCGGTCGGTCTGGGCATCGGCCAGCACCTTCACGAAGCCGTCCGTGGTGCCGTTCGCTTTGGCGCGGCCGTTGGCCGTGAACGGGAACTTGCCGGCATTGTAGGCGATGCCGTCCTTGGTCAGCTCCTCCTCGGTCTTGCCGACGGAAGCCACCTCCGGGAAGGTGTAGACCACGTTCGGGATCACCCCGTAATTGACGTGGCCGGACTGCCCGGCCAGCATCTCGGCGATCGCGACGCCCTCGTCCTCGGCCTTGTGGGCGAGCATCGGCCCGGCGATCACGTCGCCGATCGCGTAGATGCCGGTGACGTTGGTCGCGTAGTGCGAATCCGTGAGGATCCGGCCCTTGTCGTCGCGCTGCACGCCGACCGTGTCGAGGCCGAGCCCCTCGGTGTAGGGCACCCGGCCGATCGCCACGAGGACCACATCCGCCTGCAGGATCTCCGCCTCGCCGCCCGCGGCCGGCTCCACGGTGACGTTCGCGCCCTTCTTGCCGACCTCGACGCCGGTCACCTTGGTGGACAGCTTGAACTGGATGCCCTGCTTGGTCAGGATCCGCTGGAACTGCTTGCCGACCTCGCCGTCCATGCCGGGCAGAATCCGGTCGAGATATTCCACGACGGTGACCTCGGCGCCGAGCCGGCGCCAGACCGAGCCGAGCTCCAGCCCGATCACGCCGGCGCCGATCACCAGGAGCTTCTTCGGCACCCGGTCGAGCTCGAGGGCGCCCGTGGAGGAGACCACCACCTTCTCGTCGATGGTGACGCCCGGCAGGCGCGTCACGTCCGACCCGGTGGCGATGACGATGCTCTTGGTCTCGAGCATCTGGTTGCCGCCATCCTCGGACACGACCTCAACCCGGCCGGCTCCCGCAATCTTGCCGGTGCCGTGGAAGGTGTCGACCTTGTTCTTCTTGAGCAGGAACTCGACACCCTTGGTGTTGCCGGCCACACCCTCGGCCTTGAAGCTCATCATCTTCTTGAGGTCGAGCTTCACGCCGCTGACCTCGATGCCGAGATCGGCGAAGTGCTTGTTCGCCTCCTCGAAGGCCTCGGACGCGTGAAGCAGCGCCTTCGACGGGATGCAGCCGACATTGAGGCAGGTGCCGCCGTGGGTCGCACGCTTCTCGACGACGGCGGTCCGCAGGCCGAGCTGTGCCGCGCGGATCGCGCAGACATAGCCGCCGGGGCCGGTGCCGATGACGACGAGATCGTAGGACATGGGAGTTCGCTTCCGGTCGGTCATGCCGCCTGGGGCGGTCGGAGAGAAGGGAGATGGACAGGGTGGGCTCAGCGGCCGCCGCCGACGTCGAGGATGGCGCCCGTGGTGTAGGACGCCTCCTCCGAGATCAGCCACGCGATCGGCGCGGCGACCTCTTCGGCGGTGCCGGCGCGGCCCATCGGGACGCCGGGCCCGAGGCGCTCGACCCGGTCGGGCTCGCCGCCGCTGGCATGAATCTCGGTGGCGATGATGCCGGGCGCCACCGCGTTGACGCGGATGCCCTCCGCAGCGACCTCGCGGGCGAGCCCGATGGTCAGCGTATCGATCGCGCCCTTCGAGGCGGCGTAATCGACGAACTGGCCGGGGCCGCCGAGGCGGGCGGCCACCGAGGACAGGTTGACGATGGCGCCCCCTGCCCCGCCGCGCTTGGTCGACATGCGCCGCACCGCCTCCCGGGCGCACAGGAAGCTGCCGACGACGTTGGTGTTCATCATCCGCTGGAGCCGGGCCGCGCTCATGTCAGCCACGTCCAACTTCATGTCGACCACGCCGGCGTTGTTGACGAGTGCGGCGAGCCGGCCAAGCCCGTCGGCCGCCTGGAACAGGGCGAGCACGTCGGCTTCGACGCCGACATCGCTGCGCACCGCCAGCGCCTTGCCGCCCTTGGCAGTGATCGCATCCACCACCGCCTGGGCCGCGGCCGAGTCGGAGACGTAGCTCAGGCAGACCGCGTATCCGCGCTCTGCCAGGAGCAGCGACACCGCCCGCCCGATGCCGCGGCTGCCGCCGGTGACGATGGCGACGCTTGATCCGTTCATGGGTTCACTCATGCGGCTGCAGCCTGGGCCGATTCATATCGGCTCGCGAGATCCTCGACGATCTGGGTCTCGATCCGGATCCGCGTCGCGTCGGGGCAGAAATCGATCTCATGGCCGACGGCTTCAAGATTCCAGCCAAAGGTCCGGCCACCTTCAACGACAGCCACCGTCCGGAAATAGGCTCCGTCCTTCAGCGGCGCGAAGATGGCGCCTTCGGCAATTAGGTCCGACAAGTCGAGGATGCCGGCGATGCCGTCGTCGAACGTGACACGGAGCGTCGGATACTGAAGGGGCCCCACGGAGGCGATCCGATGCGTCTTCATTCGATCATTCCCCCGCTGTAGCGACCGGCCCGGATCTCTCGCCACACATAGGAAACCTGTTCGCGATTGGCAGCCAGCCACGTGCGGATGGCCTCGAGTTTCGCACGCGGCAAAGCCCCGCTGAGGACTTCGCCCGTGACGATCGAAAGCTTCGCCTCCTGGCCTGCGAAGAATGCGTGCAGATGCGGCGGAAGGTGATCGTAGAGATGGATCGTAATCCGAACGCCTTCGACAATGGCGATGGTGGGCATCGATCAGCGAATCTTTCCGATCGATGCCGATATCTTTCCGCCGCCCTATCGATCACAGATCCAGCACGAGCCGGGCCGGATCCTCCAGGGCCTCCTTGACCCGCACCAGGAAGGTCACGGCCTCCTTACCGTCGACGATCCGGTGATCGTATGACAGCGCGAGGTACATCATTGGCCGCGCCTCGATCTTGCCGGCCCGGACCACCGGGCGCTCCTCGATGCGATGCATGCCGAGGATGCCCGATTGCGGGGCGTTGAGGATCGGGGTCGACATCAGCGAGCCGTAGATGCCGCCGTTGGTGATCGTGAAGGTGCCGCCCTGCATGTCCTCGATGGACAGCTTGCCGTCGCGGGCCTTCTTGCCGAAGCCGGCGATGGTCTTCTCGATGCCGGCGATGGACAGGTCGTCGGCGTCGCGCACCACCGGTACGACCAGGCCCTTATCGGTGCCGACCGCAATGCCGATGTGGTAGTAGTTCTTGTAGACGAGATCCTGCCCGTCGATCTCGGCATTGACCGCCGGCACGTCCTTGAGAGCGCCGATCACCGCCTTGGTGAAGAAGCCCATGAAGCCGAGCTTCGTACCGTGCTTCTTCTCGAAGATGTCCTTGTATTGGCTGCGCAGGGCCATAACAGCCGACATGTCGACGTCGTTGAACGTCGTCAGCATCGCGGCGGTATCCTGCGCGTCCTTGAGGCGGCGTGCGATGGTCTGGCGCAGCTTCGTCATGCGCACGCGCTCCTCGCGCGCGGCATCGTCCGGCGCCGAGGGCGCGCGGGGCAGGGTCGGGCGAGCCTCCTTGGCG
>QGQJ01001543.1:0-11914 GCA_003206725.1 Blastomyces emzantsi
GGCGGGGGGCGGGAAGGTTGGTTCAGACACGCGGGTTTTTTTATGTTTTATGTTTTATGTTTTATATTTCTTTTGCCATGTGGATGTGGATGTGCATGCCTTTTACCATACGGCATTCCTTAACTTTTTTTTCTTTGTTCCCTTCGCTAGGTACATTGGAGTGGCGTTCTTCATCATGTTGGGCATTTTATTTTGTCTTTCTGTCTGGGATTTCTTTCTATCTTTCCTGTCTGGGTTGGTTGGTTGGGAACTGGATGGACATTCAGAATGATATCAGGTCCTTGGCTTTTCATTTTCATTTTCATATTTTTTTTTATATCATGGCTTAGTGGCGACTGGCTTGGTTCATAGCATTTGAAATACCCAATACCCAATATGAAGTCTTTCTTTAATTAATACTTTCTATCTACACTTCTTGCGTAGGTGCAACCCAGAACAATGGCATAATCCCTGGTACACCGCGTTGGCTGCTTCAGCTACCCCCTGCTTCATGCTCTTCATACCAGTCTTCACCAGTACTCTCTTTGATACACTTTAGAGGCAGCCTAAGAATCTGAAAGCGGGAAGGCTTGAAACCGCAGACCTGTTGCTCTTATTGCCTACCCCCGTGGAATCCCAGTTGCCCAATGGGTCATATGTTAGCGAAAGACCGGGCGTTTGCTTTGTTGGAATTGGAAAACATTTTACAGATTAGAGTTGGTGATGTTGGTGACACCCTTCCCGCTTGGCTCTAAATATAGAACAAGCAACATCCAACTTCTGAATGCAATGCGAACAGGCGAAAGAGAAGCCAGGCAAATGCACAGCCACCAGGGCTGTTTATACGGGCTCCTTTTGGTTTTCTCTCTGTCTAGTACATAACATCACGTTTCTCAACCGTCGCCTTGCGGGAATAATAAAGTCAATTGCATCTTTTCCATCTGGAGGGTAGATGTAGCGCTGGCGTGGTTGTATTGTAGAGCAGGTTGTAGAGTCTATTGATTGGGGTTTGGCGGATGAATAAGCAGAACGGTCTCTGGCGATCCATCAGCCACTTTCACGTACGCAAGCTAGCTGACATCAAACCCAGCACTCAACCTCCACGACGACTTGTTTTCGACCCTACTACCAACCTTTCGACCTCCACAAACAAAACACAAGGATTATAATCTGACGCAAAGGACAACGGAAAGGGAGGAAGAACGATAAGATATCTACAAACACCTGACAAGCTCCCAGAGGGACTTGGTCAGACCCTTTGACACCCTATAGAACTTCTTGGCCCCTTCAAATTCTTCCGTTGAGCCGCAGGCCTCCGCCGTTGCCATTCCCGCCGCCATGGCACCCTCAGAACCGGATTCTGTAGACGAACAGGATCCTCGCAATGCCGGAGACGAAAAGAAACAAAAAAGCCGGAGACCAGCAAGTGCGCATAATCCCTACTTCTCCAGTTGGAGAGTGTTCATAGAGGAGGTGTTGGGGACAACGTTCAGCTGACAAAATGATATTGCGGCGACGACTCTTTTAGACACGGCATTTCGGCAACAACGCTTGAAGGCCTGGCAGTAAGTACCTATGTTACAATCCTGTTGTTGAGGACTATTACGCTTTTGTTCTTTTTTTTTTTTTTTCGAAAACCCTGAGCCATATATCGCTGACGCGGCTTTTGCGGCAGGCCTATCCTGACTCCGAAAACTGTTCTTCCGTTATTCTTCATTGTCGGAGTCATATTTGCGCCGATCGGAGGTCTACTGATATGGGCTAGCTCTACAGTACGCAAAACATCCCCTGTATTCTTGTGTGGTTTGGGGAGGCTTTGTCCGTGTCGGTGGCCGATTGCTTTCTGATACGGATCTTCCGGGATAGGTACAAGAGGTGGTTATTGATTACACGAATTGCGCGTCCGAAGCTCCACTTGACAAACCCGGGCCTATGAACCCAGGGAGCTACAGCTCGTCATTCCGGTCCCGAGAGATTGATACCCCATCTTGGAAGCGTGAAGAAAATGTGAACAGAACCTTCCCCGGTGGCGTATCCGTGAACACAACAGTATGCTCGCTGTATTTTGAAATACCGAATGACATCGGACCGTCGGTATTCCTCTATTACCGCCTCACCAACTTTTACCAAAACCACCGGCGATATGTTAAATCGTTGGACCTAGATCAACTCAAGGGCAAGGCTCTCCCCAATAGCACGATAGCCGGGAGCCCTTGTGACCCTCTCAGGATTGACCCGGAAACTAAAAAGGCATATTATCCCTGTGGCCTCATTGCGAACTCGATTTTCAATGACAGTTTCTCTTCCCCTGCCCTCCTAGGAACGTCGGACAAACCATCCTATGAGATGACCAACAAGGGCATTTCATGGAGTAGCGACAAGCAATTGTTCGGGAAGACTGAATACAAACCCGATCAGATCTGGCCTCCTCCCAACTGGAAGGACCGATATCCCAAGGGCTACACCGATGAGACTCCTCCGCCGGATTTGCACGAGTACGAAGAACTCCAGGTGTGGATGCGAACGGCAGGCCTACCGACTTTCAGCAAACTGGCCAGACGAAATGACAAAGACGTTATGAAGGCTGGGGATTATCGAATTGACATTGATGACTGTACTGTTCCTTCGTCCTCACCGCCGTTTTCTACTCCTCTCTTACAGCGTTTATGTACCCTTTGGCTAACAGACATTTTCACAATCAGATTTCCCAGTCCACCGCTACGGAGGGACGAAGTCTATTCTGATATCCACAAATACCGTGATGGGTGGTAAAAACCCATTCATGGGAATTGCATACGTAGTCGTTGGTGGGATTTGCATCGTTCTCGGCGCCTTGTTTACACTGGCACATCTAGTTAAGCCACGGTTCGTCCTTTCGCTCCCTCGCCTGTCTTTTTTTCTCACCCGGTCCATAATCCCAAGCAACATCTACCAAAATCTCGCTCTGCTAATCCAACCTACTTTTATCAAACAGGAAACTCGGTGATCACACGTATCTAACGTGGAATAACGAACAGCCAAGTACAGCGACCGCGACCGGCCGTGAAAATCGATTCGGTGGCAGGTCGTGATTCATCACTTGTTGAAAATTGATTTCTGCCTTTTTTCCGTTTGTTATCAACGATTTCTATGCAGTTCCTACTCTGTTCATTGTAAGGGAGTGATTGTCATTGGGGATTTGGGTTTGGCGTTATTTTTCTTTCCCGTGACAATTTCCCCCCTTTTCCTTTCTTCATATCCCTTAAACTCCCTTTTGTTTTCTTCGTTCCCCCTTGCCTTATACAGTACTTTTTGGATCGATGACTGAAAAGAGCTCCCACTTTTTTCTCCGGCTTCCTATATTTAGGCACGTTTAGGCTAGTTGCTTGTATATTCTATTTTGTTTTCTGGCGTTGTCTTGCATCCTCCTTTCCTTCTTTATCTGATGTTGCAATTTGATGCGGAACTATTTCTATGTATTTCTTTTCTAAAATTAATCCATTGGGGCCAGCCAATACAAGTTGAGCAACCCACCAAAGGTGTTTTCACAAATATTGCCCCGTCCCACTACTTCGATGACTTATTAGGATTCTTTCAAATAGTTAGCGGAATAGGAGTATGAGTTTTACTATCTGGGCAGCGACCCCGACTCACATCATAATGGAAACGTGCGAACAACTAAGTTGACTGTGTTTTATCAACTTTAGATATGAAGGAACTTGCTTAACAGGGGTACATAGATATCCTTGCAATCTTAATGATTTTTCCATCTCCGGAGCTTGTTTTATTGGAGATTAGCGAGGCCGAGCATACTGATTTACCGAACAGAGAGCCATCTGCTCAGCGGAAGTAATATAGATAAACAACTATTAGGTATGATTGTCCCGCGTTTTACTGTGGCGAACGATCAAAAGAAAATAAAGAGTTTGGTAAGAGAGAAAAATTAAATTGACCGCCAATTTATACGGATGGTTTGAAAAAGGGCCAAATAATTATGAACACCGCATTTGATCATATTTTGTTTCCCGCCACCTTGCCTCCCATATTACTTTCGAACGATGCAAAAAGTTAAAACATACTTGAAGGAAAAGGGGAGGAATAGTGAACAGAGAAGGAAAACCGTATTAAAAAAACCCGTGTCACAGAGATATCCCACGTAATAAATATTCATAAACCGGCTTCTGTTGCCCACTTAACAAAACATATATGTGGACAGTAAATTTTTATTTACCGTTTCCGTTTTTTCCCCTTCTCACTGTCATCGAGTCCGATCTCACGATCTTTCTTCTTCGCCTGCCTCTCGAGCTCATCCCAGTCTTCACCCGCGCTCTCATCCTCATCACCACTAAACGCTTCGTCGCTGGCCTCTGCACTAGCTTCATCGTCAAATTCACTCTCATCTTCAGAGCTCTCCTCAGAAGCTGCGAGTTCGGAGTCTGATATCTCGAAGGCAGATTCCTCTTCCTCCTCTTCCTCTTCCGAGTCGGACTCCTGGCCCAAGAAGGCCCAACCACCATCAACGAAGAAGCCGTGCGGATCACTAGTGACTGTTTTCATAATGGCGCCCCAGTTGAGGTTGAGGGGACCTTCAGAAAACGCAATGTCGACGGAGTCAAGCCAGTCTTTGACACCCTCTAGTGACTCAACGGGGATAGTATTGATATGAACCGGGGGTCGATGGAAGTCTTTGAAAACAAATACCATGTCAAAATTTTTGAGGCCAAACTGGTTTTCCCGAAGGTCCTGTTAGCCCTGTAAAATTCCACGATACAAATATGGGAAGAACAACATACCTGGACACGTTCTAAATGGGCAATCTCAATTTCACTCAACGTAACTACTAAGAACGGAGGCTCCGTCAATTGAACAATAGCATCCGTGGTAGGCTGGATGAGCACATTAGAGCGGTTGGGGACACCGTTGAATCCAATTTCTCGGAAAGGAACATCAACGTCAACCCCCTCATCCCTGCCAGCATCGGAGATCTTCTCAGCAAACGCTTTGAATTCTCGGTCCAATGCAAGCCGACGGCGTCTCTCTTCTTGCTCAGCCTCAAATTCTTCTTCGTCTCCATAACGGTGCTTCCGTCTGCGATTCCCTGTTTCATCAAATTGCATTTCCGTAGCTTCCCGATAGAACTGAACGTCCTTGGTCTTCCGTTTACCGATCATGATAGGAGTTTTTAGGTGGACATGAATGATAACGATCATTTCGTGTGCACAGGGCTGGAAAAACAAATGTTTGACATTGCTGAATAAAACATCAACATGCTCACTCCGTAGTGGCGACTGATATCGGAGACCGTTCTGGTGGATTTCGACTTCTCCTGGTACTCTCTTTCCATCCAACGGTGGTCGAAGATACACATCAGGAAGCTTTGCAGGTCGACGATCTGGAATATTTTTTTGTTAGTAAAATCCAACAGCAAATACGCGAACAGAAGGAGGTTATCATACTTCTAATTTCAACAAGTTTGTCCTGCTCAACAACATCTTCCATCTCCTTCTTTTCTTGTTCGCGCCTGAGAGCATTTTTCCGAAGTTCAGTAATATCTTGCGCGACTTGCGCAAGTCTGTCATTGTCCTTCGATCTTAACGTCAAGTTCCTCACGAAGTGCGCAGATGGATCTTCGAACGGCTGGTCATCTTTCCTACCTACACCTTGTCCAGGAGACAGGAAGTTGATACGCAGGTATGCGTATTCCCCTTCATCGCTTTTGCTCGCATTTTTTATGGTGTTGATGTGGAAAGGAACAGGCCGACCCATAACAGGAACGATTACGGTTGAGGCTTTGTGATCAACGTACACCGTCAAGTCTTTAACTCTAATGGGAAGCTGGTTGTCTCGTTTGTAGGATTCAAACCGTTTGAACTTTTTCTGTGATGTCCCATTCTGATCCCCTGTGGTTCCAGCAAAACGTTCCAAGCCTTCTTTAAGTTTCTTTGCAGCCAACTCCTTTTGGTGTTCACGTCGACGGGCTTCTGCGCCTTCGCTAACCTGCGTTGGTCGTTCAGCTCTCAATTTAGTTTTCGTGATATTTTTACTGGCGATGGCACTAGACTTTGCAGTTTCGCTTTTGACCCTTGGTTTCTCAGTCTCTTCTTCGTCACCAAAATAAAAAGAGACAGAGTCCATGTCAACTCCCGCATCTTTCGTGAAGATATGGGGACCGCTTTCGCCAACACGAACAGTGTCCGTAATAATCATGGAATAGGTTTCGTTCTTCTTGTCCTTCGGATCCGGGTCTTGAATGTCAGTAAAGCCGATCATGACACAGAGGGTCATTCCGCTCTTAAGTACTTTGTTGTTTTTGCCGTTAAGAATCATATTGGAATCTCGCAATTCTATTCCAATTCCGGCGCCGATATTCTTAAGGAAGTGCTTCTCGAGTTCCGGTTTCTTGGCTTTTATCATTCCCAGCGCTTTATTGTACAGGTCTTTGGCCACAGCCCCATCACGGATGTCTTTCATGACAGCATCGTGGATGCTTAACAAGAACGCGTAGTTGGTCTCTTGAGATTTGCTGGGGTCGACCAAAAACGTCCGTGCGATTATGGAACTGTAAGTCTTATAGCGAATACCAAATCCAGCGATGATAATACCGGTATGAAGGTTTTTGGAGTCGGGAACGGCAGTAAATCGAAGATCGTAGCTGCCGCCACTTTGGATGATGGGGCCATACGCCCAGTCGATTTGTTGTGAGTCAAACTCGGCGGGGAGTTTAGCAAGCTTCTTAAAGAATTTTGCATCATCAATTTTCGCATCCACTCTGTTTGCCAGCTCCCTATGAGTTATCTTTTTCTCCTCGTCAAGAAGCTGGGACATTTCGTCCACAAAGTATTCCGACATGAGACCGCTGCAGGCACGGGAGGCATTCCGCATCGAGATCTACAAATCTAGTCAGGACAGGTTCTCTGTGAAAATATGGAGAAGTAAACTGCTTACCAGTTCCTCTGGGCCCTTAACAGCAAACGCAACGGATGACAGAGCAGGCGCAATATCAACCTCCTCTACCTCTTTCGATATTTCGCCAAACACCCGCTTCCACTCCTCAGCGAACGGACCGGAGGACGTATCTTTGGGTAGGGTGCCCACTTTCTTCTATAGATTTGCGTATGGGTTAGGCCAGATCAGTTGGCAATCAAGGGGAAATGACAATTTACCCCGGCGGTTTTTATGAGCTCCAGACATTTCTCGAAAACCTTCGCTCTCTGTTCGGCATCTTTCGTGGTGACGAGGAGTTCAACTGGTATCTTTCCACCCTTTAGATGTTCAAGATGTTTTGCTATAATACACGGAAGTTAGCACTAAAGTAATTGGTCGTATATAAGAGGGGTGGGAGGCGTTAGTACGATGTTACCTTTTTTTGCAGTTGTTACCACATACATGGCGTCAGTTGTGAAAACGAATAGAGTGGCCGGGAATTCATAACCAAGCAGCCAGAACTAAACAGTAGGATAAAATTGATTAAACGAAGGCCGACGATGAGTGCATTAGTACCAGCAGCATGGGTTATCAAACTTACGTGCATAGCATTATTTTTCTGAAAGGAATTCGCCTCCTCTGTTCTTCCCATAAGGATCACAATCGATCCAGCGCCGCCAAACACGGGATTCGACGATCGTTTGTCTGCTCTCCATGCTGAATAGAAGCTAGAGAGGCGATTGAAAAACGTCGCTTTGTCAATCTTTATTTCTTCCGCCATTTTTGGCAACAAGCTAGCCTAGACCTAGGAAGGTTGCGAGGAGTGATAACGGAGGACTGTGAGCTTCAACAGGTGGAAAATTACTGAGCTACCACATGGAAACGAGAAGAGCAACGAGTCGCAAGTGACAAACGAACACTTGAAAGTTGTTGAAAAGGGACGCTGGAGGATATAAGAGTGAAGTCAAGGGAGGTTGACGATTGATAGAAGAAATCTTGCTAGACGATTGCTGTCTTGCGGCTCTTGACGTGAACCGGGGAGAACGCGTCTGGTGCTGAGTCCAATTGGGTTTAGCGTGGGACCTTGACTTAAATGGAATGTTTGCTTTGTTTGCACTTCGGCGTTTCCTCGCGCTTCAGCTTTGGAGGAAACGAAACATCATTTTAATATTGAGATATGACATTTGCTGGTCTCTTGGCTTGTCGACCGCTTTCTTTATTCATTTGTTGATACTCTCTACTCTCTCGTTAATTCTTACCATCATGATATTTCTCTAGAAACGACACGATCCTGGTGTCAATAATTTCATCGCCCTAGGAAGTCATAACCATCTTCCCATGGAGTCATCGCCTGCAATCATTTCAGTCACGGAACTATGTCCATCGCTTCTGTTGACCCCTCTGATATCAGTTTTGATGAAATCCCCTCGGCCGACCTAGATTCCTCGGACGATGCAGCGCGCCGGAAACCTCGAACAAATGCCGCCACAGGCGCATCCGCGGCGGGTGTTCGTGCCCTGAGCGCGCAGGCTGTAGCCTTCTATTTCAGGGCCCCTGCCAAAGCTTTTTTTCGCACACGAGTAGAGTAGGTGGTGTTCTACTTGTATTCATCATGTTGTATTTAGGATAGCTATTGACGATCTACTTCCGTAGCTACATGGTACGAAATTCTCCTAGTTATATTTAACTAGCTACCCAGGTGACTGCCCAGGTAGATATCTACTTAGCAGCTCCCCACTTAGATTTTGCTTCCACCGGTCAGAGTCACGGCCAGACTGATTGGTAAACGGATACCCCTAGGCGCTAGCCAAAGCTATCAACCCGCGAGTCGCGGAGGGCGGCTGGTCATTCCATACGACGACTCCAGGCCTCCTTGCCCACGCTGTCCGCACGTATGGCTGGCGTTTCCTTCCAGACCAAGTCCTCCCGCCGCTCATGGGAAACATTGTGTAGGTCATCACGTTCCACCAAACCCTATTTTAACGGTTAAATTTCTTTACTGTGTGATATGATAGTTCTAACCCGTTGGCACTATTCTTTGCGACAGGATTGGGGCGGTTCTATATACTTCATATCTCCAAATACTAAGCGGACTCCATGAGCCTACATTACAAGCAACCAAGCGCATTTACCCACCTCCAGCTCCGAGTTTGACGTTCACGGCCGGTTTTGCCGCGGGAGGGATACAATCCATCATTGCTGCCCCATTAGATGCGCTCCAGGTGCGATTTAGCACCAACGATATGATAAAGGGCCAGTATAGGAACGTATGGCAATACGGGAAACACAAGCTTCATGAAATAGGCATCCGGGGCATCTTTTCTGGCTGGGGTCTGTCATTCCTAAAGGACTCCTTCGGCTCTGCTCTCTTTTTTGGCATGTTCGAATCGATCAAGTCGCAAGGATACTATACCTTTGTCAGATATTATTACGGCTCCCTTCAGCCGCATCGGGTCGAGAAACTGTCTGTGTCCACAGCAGGCATTTCATCTGGAGATATCCCCTCGATTCGGCCGCACTATGCCCTAGAACCCTGTTTCCTGATGCTAGCCGGACTTACGGCGTCCCTGATGCAGCAGTTGGTGCAGCATCCTCTCACTCTGGTGCAGACGGTCTACTACGAGAGGCTGGAGCACATCGATGCTATGGCCAAGTTGGATCACTCGGGAAGAAAGATGATGAAGCATCATTATGAAGCGTACGTGGAGCTGTTCAGGCGATGTAAGAGGCGGGCGTTACGAGCTGGCGGCTGGCGCCCGTGGCTTTTTGGGGGATTCTTTATGAACGCTGTCCGCCAGGTGCCAAGCACTAGTGCCGGTCTTATAATTTTTGAGCTGGTGCGACGTAAATATGGGGTAGATGCGGAGGTGGTGCATATTCAGCAGGACGGGTATGATATCATTTTGGCGTGATGATCGTTTCTGCGCGGTTTGGGTGTTCCTTTCCTTCTAATTTTGATTTCTGGTTTTTCAATGCTTGGGTTTTGTCTTATGATATATACCACCGGTAGACTATTGTTTTCTTGAGGCGTCTTGGTTGTGTTGCTATATAGATACGAGCATTTTTACATAGACAATAACCACTAGGATATAAATAAATGTATGCCGAGTCAATGTTCAGATTCATCCCTTCGTGCCCTGTGTCCAGATTATGGTTCGAAGAATAATGACGTATTGTCCCCCTGACCCAGTCAGCCACCGTCTGACAAGCAACGGGTTTGACACCATCGCATATCAGTCACCTACAGCCGATGGGCAACGGCGCAGGGATCTGCCCCAGCACGCTTCCTCCTACCGACAGCGTACGCTGTAGGTAGCAAATAAGAATGACCATTATTGATTCTCCACATAAACCATAAAATCAGCAACAACCGAATTTCTCGTTGACCATAGCCTATTTCACCATATTAGGTATAAGCTAACGGCTATGTCGAGTCGCTTGAGACGGTTAACAGAATAATGGAAGTCTGCTGAGGCGCGACCCCGTGACCCCGTGACCCTTCCAATTTGACGCTGCTTGAAAAAATCCCACATTATTTCCCCCCACAGATCGCCCCAGCTCGAAGGGGACTGACTCCACACTCCACAGGGGCCATGCTGGTGGATCGGACGGGATGGGACTCATGGGACTTGGCATGGCAGAGAAAGTTTGCTGGGCAAATGGGCATCAACGCCATGTTTTACGCTGCATTTTGGGTTCTTTGCTTGGTCTCAGCAGGGCAGTCAGGTACGGAGTACCATGATATTTATGCAAGCAAGGTGCTGCTGTTGTTCCGCGCCACGCTAGATAGAGGGCAAAGTGCAACAGCCAGATTGAGGAATAAGTATGATGTCACGAATGCCTCCTCTACTCCGGCTGGGGGAGCGATTGTGTGAGAAAAACATAATCCGTATGTTCCCGTTGAGTGTGGGGAGAAATTTCAGATGGGGCAGTAAAGAGGGGAACATATGATATTATTCTTGAAGGTCATCTCTCCATAAAATGAACTGTTTAGTGTGGTATGGTATGGGATAGTTAGCGTTAAATAATTGAAGGTTGTGGGGTAGAAAATTCATATTTTGTTTCTCTAGGATTGCTGAGAGTGCCCGGGTGAGATGAGTTGTGCCAACGGTAATCCGTTAAGTAGAGGAAGTGGAAGTGGCCCGGGGACGTCGTTGATTTTCTTTTTCGGTCTGACCACAAACGACCTTTGGACCTTTTTTTAGCATCAGGAGGAATATTCCGCCAATTTGATATCTGCACAGGTGGCTGCACGCAGAACGCTGAGCCACGTCCTCAGATGAAAAATGCAATAAATAAAATATAATCTAGAAGAAAAAGAAATGCGTTGATTGGATGGCTGTCGAATTGGCCACTCCAAGACTACGCTGTAGGGAGTTACCTCAGGTAGGCGGCTATGCTTGCTGGTGGTGTGTGGAAATGTGGGAAATGTGCCTGTGTTGTTCTGTATCACCGTAACAAGAAATACACTCCCGGTGTCACGGTGTGCCATTGAATCGGTCTTGGCTTTGCTCTACTCCTATCAGATTGTTGCGGTCGGTAGCAGTGGGGAAAAGGTGAGCGTTGAATTTGATGGATCTGATTCTCCCAAAAGTCCCAGAAAACACAAAAGAACACTCAATTTTGATCACTTTTGCCCTTGTCTTGGGCTCTAGCTGAAAAGCTCACACCACCCCCCTTGTTGTCCCTGGTTCAAGTTACAAGACAGGATACGGGAACTTCGTCATCTGCACCAGAACCATTTAGGCAAATCAAAAGATCGAGATACCTGTAGCCAGGTACCGCCGCTGCCATCTTTTGCTGTAAAGAGACAAAGACCACGTGTACCGACCGACCACCTGTCATTACCTACACAGTACGGAGTACGGTACGCCAGGAAGTTACCTAGGTAGCGGGAAGTGTCCACCATCTGCGGCTAAATAAATACTTGGGATTAATACATGTACAAGGGCTGGAACTAGAGTCTGGAGAACAAGAAACAGGACTGCAAGACAGCAAGCCAACAACAAACACAACAGACACAACAGACACA
>QGQJ01000155.1:0-28883 GCA_003206725.1 Blastomyces emzantsi
CCAGATAAATACACAAGATAAATAAAACTGGTATCTAAGAATTCTTATTACAGCGAACAACACCTGTTGTTTTGCCCTCAAAAAAACTGTGGTTTTGCCGTTAATCCCGTTCTCCGCCAGCAGCAGAATCGGGCGGTGAGTGGGTGGAGAGTAATTGAATGATATATCGTAGAGTTTGTTGGAGATCGGACGGTCCCAAGAAAACAAAAAAATATATATATATATATATATATATATATATAAAATGAATATATAGCTAAAGAATGGATTTCAATCTGGGGATCGCAATTATCTCCGAGCGTCAAGCGAGCTTCATGATATAACAATGTTACGGCGGAGAGAAAGCAGGAGAGAAACTCCCCGCCGCCGATTATCACGTGGCAACTATATTGACTGTGGTTGGCCGACCTGATGTGGCTGGAAAGTGGCTGAGGCCTGACATCACCGCTCCATACAGCGTTGTTTGCGGGAGGAAAGCTACCGAAACCCTACTTGCCTTTCTTGGACAGCTAGAGCATCTTGGAGATTATCAATCGTATGCTATATGTATGCTACAAAAATGCATTTTCGATCTCCTCAAGCTCGCTCACGAATTATTGCAGAGTGGAAATGGCACACCTCTTGCGCCAAGGCGGCTAGCAAACGCTCTGCTTTGCGCGCTAATTCCAACCAATCGCATTTATCGGTCTCCTAAGCGTCTGCGACCCTGCTTACACCGGAGGTCGGGCTGATGGATGTTTACATCTCCGTCCTGGGATCTGTCAGCATACATATTCACGAAAAGTGCCCCCCACCAGCGCACAGAACTAACAATACATAAATACTTGTTCAGGACATTCTCCAACCATTTCTCCATATTTTACCATTGAGATTTCGCTTCCCTTTTCGATAGTCATTATCATATTCTCGAATACCAATCATGGGTGGTGAAGCTGGTGCGGGCAACCTTGTATGTCCCTTTCTCCGCTCACCTCCGCCTCAATGAACAGCGCAACCACCCCTATTTGTCGTGGTTACTGACTTGGATATCTACTTGATACACATAGCCTATCCCAATTGCGGACTTGACAGAAATTGCGACTGAGGTATTTGCTCATCCGAAATGCTTTATTTATATGCTCACGTTGCTAATACGTTTCTCCTGGTTTCTCAGGCATGCGACACGGCATTGGAAGATGTGAAAGGCTACGACCATGAACAAGTCGGCCAATGGAGCTCTCATATAATTGTACGTTCATACTTATACTATCAACGGGACTAAATATAAAGTTCCCAATGCCCCTCACCCCAAAGAGCCAGTAACGCCTCCCTGAACCCATTGCAGGGAGATACAGACCCCGTTCCAATCCATAGCCCCCCACGATCTCAAAAGCCGTTAAAGATAAAAAGCAACCCATCACCTTTCAACCGCTAACAGCTTCACGAAAATCCAACCAACAGAACACGGTCCTCCAAGCACTCATCGAAGCCACGACACCCGATCAGCCCGACGACGCCGAACCCAACACCCACCAGGCCCCACCATACCGCTTCAACGTAAATTGTACGATCATACAACAAGGCGTAACAGCGCCAGAAACCCCAGAATCTCGCGAGAAAGCTGGTAAACGGGGGATGCACTCCGCTTCCGGCGCATACTGGGACGTTAGCCGTGATGGGATGTGGACGTTCAAGTACCCGAACGCGGAAGATAAGGGGCTAGATTTGGTTTTGAATATTGTGTGGTTCGGGACGAACTGATTGTACTTTGATGCGGTCTTTTTCTCTTATATATCCCTCTTCTTTCTATCTTCCTTCCTTCCTTCTTTCTTCTTCTTCTATAGGCTAGCGGCCATAGGCCTAGGCGATCAGTCATAGCGACGTTCTTATCTACTATTTATATTTTATATATTTTGTTTGTTTTGGTTTCTTGCCTAGGTATCTTGTTGTTACTTTTAGATTTCCTATTTTATACTGGATGTTGACAGTATCATTGAGGAATGCTGATTTCAGCCAGATTCCAGCCGCGAGGAGAACGAAAAGGGCAAGTCTTGAGCTGGTGAATTCCCAATGATTTGTTTTGAACGAGGGTCTACGTCCCCAGTCACCAGTACTCGCGTGTACTACCCTACCCTCCTTGTTTAAAGGGGCATAATAACAGCGGGGTAAGGGATGAGTAAAGCTACATGTTGCACAAAATACATGTACATCGCCAGATTGCACACCAAAAACATTAACATATAAACATCCCAAACAAAGAGAAACAACGCTATAGAAGTTCACCATCTCAGCTATTAGACCTGCTTCTGTGCTTCGTCACCGTAATTCAAAGAGAAAACAAATTACAAAACCAGGTAAATGACCATCCCAACGCCTCGCTAACATAGGAAATTACCTGTCCATGTGTATATTAGAAGACCATCAAAACATCAAAGCAAAATCTAGGAAAAATCCAATAAGGCTAAACAAAGGGTAACCGCTACGAAATCGAGTAAAAAAAAAAAATAACAACCCCCTCTCCCAAAATGGCCTATTCGTTCAACGTGGCAGAATGACCTGGGTCCAACCGTCCTTAGTTCCCATGTGCTTCTTTATCGAGGCTCCGAATAATCGTTCAACGCAACACAGACCGCACCACGATGGTGTCCGCTATATTGGCGAATGATTTGGCCCGATGACAGCTCCCACAGGCGCGCATAGTGGTCGCTAGAAACTGTGACGAGGTATGCGGAATCTGCTGAGAAAGCGCAATCCCACACCCAACGTTGGTGGTTGGCTAATGTAGCCTCGAGATATGGGGCATTGGTGTTTGGGTCTATGGGTGCATCGGACGGGGTTGGGAATACATTTGTCGAGCCGTTGGTGTCTGTAAGGGGCATGCTTGCTTTGGAGGGATCTAGGAATATATCTAAAAGGTATGTCAGCGGGTGGTTTATCTCAGAATATGTATATATGTATATAATATACACGTATCAACAAACATCAAGTACATGCTCGCGAAACGTACCATCGCTGTTTAATACGCCACTGTGGCCGTTAGTGATGGGGGTCGTGTCCGTTGCTGCCGCAGGTGTGTTCTTAAGTTGTGTTTTCTCGCTGCTCATCTCCTCATTAGCACTCTGTTTTGTTTCTTCGGCATCCCTAGGCGGACCGTAAGTCGGATCTAGTGACCAAACTTTTGCGGTATGATCTGCTGAGCATGTCGCCAAGTGTTTGACATCGGGAGAAAGTAGCACTCGAGTTAGGTAGTCCTTATGCGCCTGGAAGGTGATAAATGGGACGATTTTGGTTAGATCACGATCTTGGATCATACGCCAGAGATATACATTTCCCTAAAATTCAGTTCGTGATTAGAAGAAATACAAATTACATTCCCCCCAAGGGAAAAACGCGGACAGGAAAATCATGTACCTTATTGTTACCTGCGCACAACAGGGACCCATCACTCGCAACGCTCACGCTGGCCATTGCTACGTCCTCTTCAGGCTGAAGCTGGTGGGTACATTTACTTTCTCCCAGGTCCCAGACTCTAACGAATCCGGCGCGATCGCACGTTATCAGTTCTCCCTGGTTCGGATGTATCACAACATCGTTTACTGGCGCCTGGTGTACATAGTTGCGCTGCAGAGTTCCAATGCGCGTGTCCCAGACTTTGACCGTACCGTCTTCCGAACTTGTAACCATCCATTTTCCCTCACAATGAAAGGCAACACCGGTGACATTGTTGGTGTGTCCATCGAACGTCATTACTGGGTTTGGGTTTGTGGATTTGATATCGTAGAGCTTCACGTTGTCGCGTCCCGCTGCGGCGACATATCGCTTGTCCGGAGTGATACATAGCCGGTTTACTTGGGAGTCTGAATGTTGGATTGTTCGCGAGCAAATGCCAGAAAGGGCTTCCCAGAACCTGTCGCAGATACCAATTAATCTCTGCGCGTCTCATCTGTCACGCAAAAGGTTTGAAACTTACCTGATTGTGTGGTCATACCCGGCTGGAGAAAGGAGGTCAGTTGCAGCCTGGAAGTATGAGGGATGGGAAACTTACCAGTACAGAGAATAACGCTCATGTTGCGAAAGTCTTTCCGATATTGGGAAGAATAGCCAAGTGGTTATATAGAAATGCGACGACAATATAATCCCTACTGATGGCATTCGCATTCGTTGAAGGTGGATGCGTTCGTCCAATGCTTCGAATCAACGGATCAAATTCCGGGCCGTGGGAGACGGATGCTAGTAACACGTGAGGTGCTGATGTAATACATTCCAGGCACCTGGGCACCTGCACCAAAAACACCTTTCCCAAAGCGGTTAGATCTGAACTCGAGGCATCAAAAAATATAACTCCCGGCGAAATCCATCATCACGTCCACTTCAGGTTTGCCAGCCCTCTCAGTCTGGAATGATAGTGCATGTTAAGATATGTGCTTCCAAATTTACCGCCTTGATGCAACGGTGGATGTCACTGCACAATCATTGCTGAAATAGAGATTTCGTGACCAGTCCGTTTTCTCCTGGGCGTGATCGAAGGTCTCCCCACCTCTGGTGGGCACTCTTGAAAAAAAAAATCAGATAGGAGCTGTGGATGGTGGCTGATCCCGTCAAGCTCCTCCCGGTCCTTAAACGTCGGCTTTTCCATTCATCAGGTCGATGGATAGTCATAGTTGGGCCATAGAAGGTATTTATGCTTCTTTACAAAGCTCATCTCATCCTTCTCCAAACAACACTCAAGATCTTTCTTCTTGTCAGCCTGTTATGAATCAAGCTCTGGGGCTTACACATCTCCCCGGATCACAGCAACAGCAGGACCGTCCCACTTGCTCTGAGGAAACAATAATTCCTCAGGCAAACGACCAGGTTACGGTTTCACCATCGGCTCCCTCAAGAACCCAACTTAGAGAACAAAGCCCAGACAGTTTATTTGGCGACGATGGGACGCTCAAGCTATCATGGGAAAATCAGCTGATGGATACCCTGCCCCAGGAGGACCTTCCTTCCTCTTATAGTAATCAACAGAATGAGTCCAACCCGGCGAGCTACATTCCAGAAACTATCCAGGATGGCGAAAAGGATAAGCTTCAGGCTGCCTCCGAGCATGTGGAAGATATAAACACCCTGCCTGTTAATCCAGTGGGTAATCAATACGAGTCTGGCTGTCGAAAAAGGCCATTTCATGACGATAACGCTGGGTCGATTATAATTAATTCTACCCTCGAAAACTATATACCACGCACAAAGAAACTGCACGTCGAGAAAACCCCCCGCTCCGATGAAGTACCAGATAGTGCAACGATTACATCGACTTATCACGAATGCGAATATGCCCAATCCGCAAGTGCTGCTGCTTTGCCTCCCGATTTCTTACTTCCAGACCTCCCTGAGATCCCCGAATTCTTGTCTTTTTGCCAATCCCCCACTGGATTTGACTTCGACATCTTAGGCACTGCTGAATCCACCGACTATGGAGGCTCTCATGACCCAGGCATCTTTTCTTCTTCTAATATGCTATATAATTCCATACCACCAAACAATCAATTAGCCGAAGTCGAGCATGACAAAGATCCTGGTTCATGCGCGTCAGGCCGTGATTCCGAAAATGCACAAACAGCTAGGCGGCCTTCAGAGACCACTACTAGCACACCCCGTTCTTCAATTTGCTCTTCTTTGACGCCTTTCTCCGTTGATTTGTACGACATTCACGATTCTAATAAGTCATATTCTACAAAGGAGTTGCCCCTTGATTCTCTGTTTGGGGGTACTTCTCCAATCTCTGCGCCTGCACCCGAGAATGCCTCTGAAACCGATACGGCTCAGCATCGAGAGGAAGACTGCCCACCACAGAATGTGCCCGTCGCTATCCAATTCGTCGAAAACGATATCACTAAAAATTTCCGTCTTGAAAAGGAGGATATACTTGCCACCCACTATCGAGAAATTTTTCGCCATGTACCAAAGCCTCAGGGGTACGTCTCTCCCTATCCCAAATACCGTGGGCCATTGGGATATTTTCCTTCTGCTCCAGCAACACATGCTAGGTGTATTGAGGTTGCTCCCGATGATATGGCAGAACGACTAGAGGACTGCCGTCGAAAGCTCCGAAAGGTTGGTTCTGAACGAAGCAGGTACAGAAATGTGTGGGTTGAATGGAAAACTGTCGACCCCATAACCGGGAGAACTAAGGAGCAGACGTTGAAAGAAGAGCCTTTCCGTCTAAAACGGGCCCTTCTGGCACAAGAAAGGAAGACTGAAGAGTTTAGGAAACAAGCTGAAGACTGGCGTGGCCAATACAACAACCTCGCCTTGGCATACAATGGACTTGTTCAACATTTACATCTGCTCCAAGCAGCCCAGATCCCTCAGCGCCCGCCACCAGTCGCATACCCTCCGCCTGGACATCCCACCCCAGTACCATCACCGCAGCCGGAACTTGTTAGAGCAGACTCATCCGTTAACGTACCACTCGACCCCTCAGAAACAGCCCAGGCTACACCTCAACCAACTCCCATCACCATCGATTTGACTAGTGACGAGCCCACGAACCACAATAGCAACGACCCGGCTTCCGTTTCATCCATTGCTGAGGAACATTCCAGAAACCATGTTGCAGAACAACTGCGAATCGCCATGCGTCGCAAAGAATATCACTGGCTTGGAAACAAAAGCCGCACGCCAAGACGTATACTGCCAGCATCTCCACTTCTAGGCCGAGACTTGAGGCAAGAATCGGTACACACGCCTGACAGAGATCTATCAACCACAACACCGGTTTACTCTGCCACCGCAGCCACCTCGGGTTTTTCTAAAAATTCAGAAGCGACGATCGAGCGACTGCAATATGACGCTAATGATAATGACGATGAACTGGCCCGAGCACTAGAAGCAGAACTAGAACGCGCCACCTCAATAGAAAGCTAGACGAAATATACCCATCATTCTCTTTTCTATCTACAGCGCCATATTCATATTGAATAGGTTGCCGTTGAATATTATTTGCATTTCAATCCTTCAATCCTTACTGTTATTTATAGATACCCACCACTGCTCCTTGATTTTCCGTTTTCCAAACGGCATCTTTGATTCCTCTTTAACACCTTCCTATCTCCGAAAAACATTGTTTCATCCCCTCCTGAGCCCAAATACATGTTCGAAAAAGTTTGTTTATGTGTTTTCTTGTAATGATTCTTTTGTTAGACCCGGATGCTCCCTCGCCGAAGCTGCCCCAACTTTTCCCCACCCGCTTCCTTAGTAAGCAAACTATGTTCCCCTCTCGTGTCCTCTCCAAGGATGTCGCTCTACGATGCTACCCAGATTCAGGGAATTGATAAAACACACGAAAATCTTCTCACCTTTGCTTAGAATGCAAAATCAGACTTTGGCTGAACTTCTTGTTTATTGAAATACCGACTCCTGGCCTCATCTAGCTAAGTCACAGAAGAATAGAAGTCCTATGATGCTCTCAATCGCAGTCATAACAGGCGGAGCTGGCGATATCGGCCGAGCCATTGCCGCTAGGCTTGCGGAATCACACGATCGCGTGGTTCTGGTAGATATAAACGAAGCGAAAGCAAATGAGGTTACAGCCATACTGAATACAAGCCTGGAAACAAAGGGTGAACATGCTGAGGGGAGTGAGCGATTCGCCTCTGTAGTCTGTGATATCACAGAGCCCACCCAGGTGACCAAGCTGGTCCGCAAAGTCCTCAGTATGGATGGTGAAGTACACACTATCGTCAACAACGCCGGCGCGACCTTTTCCGCCTCACTGCAACAAACAACCCCGGAAATATGGAAGCGAGAAACAGCGCTAAACATCGATGCCTCATTCCTCATCTTTCACGCCTTCGCCGACTCACTCAAACGCACCGGCGGCAGCGTCGTCAACATCGCCTCCGTCAACGGCCTTGGTGTCTTTGGGAACCCGGGGTATAGCGCTGCTAAGGCGGGACTTATTCATTTCACCCGTTCAATTGCCGTTGAGTATGCGAAGTTTGGTATCAGGGCGAATGCCGTCGCGCCGGGAACCGTGAGGACGAGCGTGTGGGAGGATCGCGTCAAAGCTAACCCGAACGTTTTCGAGGAGGCTATGCAATGGTACCCGTTAAAGCGAACGGTTGAACCTGTGGACGTTGCCAATGCAGTTGCGTTTCTTAGTAACAAGGAACTGGCGTCTGCGATTACGGGGGTGTGTCTCCCGGTTGATTGTGGGTTAATGGCCGGACCGACGGCGCTTGCACGGTCGTTCGCACAGTGTGATGATTTCTGAATTTCGCGAAGGTTTGGATTGGGGATAATTACACGAATTGAACGTAATAATGTAATAATCGGTCTTAAGAATCATATTTAAAAATAGGCTAAACCTATCCATAGGCCTACCATCCCATCACAAATCTAGCTTCTCTAGGGGGATGTAACCTGAAACCGTACGCTTACCTGTAAACTTTTGTGTTAGAGCCATTCAATTCCTACTTCCAGGGAATGGCTTGCATACCCTTGACCAAGCTCTCGGTCTCCCTTTGTGTCGTAAATCGAAAAATTCTATTCTATGAGGGTCTTAATGAGTCTCCAAAATAAGCTGCCCAAAAAATATATACGGATAATATTCCCCCTCCATTACGCATCCATTCTGACCCGTCCCCAATTGGAAGGCCGGTGCTTTTCTCCCACGCTCCCATCTGGCTCGGCCATGCCAACCTCATTTCCACCATTTCTTTTCCCGCGAGACCGGCCACGACGGCAACAGCAACAGCAGCACCACGCCAAGATGCTACGGATATGTAAGAAAAACCCAAGCAGGACAAAGCCGACTGCAAGCCACATAAACACCATCATATGAGTACCCAGTTCGGCGTCGATATTGAATTCCGCTGCTTTGCTCGCAAAGACGATTTTGAAAATGGTGAACATAGCCGTCGCGATGACAGAAGCAGCTACCGTTGTGAAGAATGTGAGGAACGTAAGAATCAGCAGGGGAATGAAAACCCGTTTAGAAACCGCTCTGTGTTTTGATGTGTGGGATCTGAGAGTCGATGGTACGGAAAGGGGCGTAAGAAATATGCACAGGAAGATCAGGGCCGTGGAGGCGATGAATAAACCGAACATCCAGTGGGAGGCTGTGCGGACGATTCTCAAGGCTTGGTCAATCTCGCCGGGTAAAGCAACTAGATTGCGATTTCGATTAGATTCCTTAGTATTCACCATAGTGGAAAGAATTACGAACTTGTTGCTCCAGCGAGTAATTCGCTCATTATGATCTCGACGGGATTGAAGTAATATAATTTCTTCGGCTTCGAACAGAAGGTAATGCCGCTTCCATCTGTATAGCCCTCGCAGAAATTCCACAGGCCAACTTGGTAAAAATCATGAAGTCCGATCGTTCTGGCGATGCTGTTAATGAGGGCAGCGTCGGGTACGGAGCGGGGTATAACATTAGACAGGTCGATTTTTAAGAAATATGTCTGCCGGATGACTGCTTTATCACCTGTGCTACCAACAAGGACGAGGATAATGAATATGAACGCAATGGTGTATATCAACGAGTACAGAGCACGGTGCCTAATCACAGCGGAGCGACCTCGACTGTGCTCGGTATTGATGGTGCTCTCAGGGGACGAGGTATCATGAGAAAGCTGGTCCTTTTCCGCCCTCCTTCGACGGAGGGAATCCAGAAAGCCCATTTCTGAAATGGATCACTGTCCAGGCCTCAACTAAAAATGGATATATCAGTTGTGAGCTCGTCCTGGGAGCGAATGATAACCCAGGTAGCTCAAACCTGGCCAAGGGACTGAATAAAAGGGATATATATCTGGGTATGAAAATAAAAAGAACATCATGTATAATGAACGTATGTCATATGCACCCGTGTCATCCTTGACTGAACTAGAGCTGTTCAACAAGCATCCGTCAATCCACAAAGAAGGCTGACAAGCTGCAGAGAGCTCAACAAAGGCCATACACAATAAAGTCAATGATTAATGCGGGTGAACAAAACCGAACAAAACTGAAATTCCTGATTTCGCCCCCGGCCAAGGGTCAAGTGGAACCTCTGTTCAAATGTTTCTGAAGAACAATTCGACCATGAACCAGGCCTGGTGGAGAGATCAACCAAGCTACGCAAGGTTTCTACCATGGCGGAGACTCCCATGGTGCGCTGATGGACGCCTACTGCCTTGCCGTGGAGTTTGAACGCGCGAAACCATACTCCAAGCCAAATGGCTATGAAAACAAACCCTGGCGGATGGGCAATTCTAGCGCAGTTGGGCAATGATGATATTGGGGGTGTGCAGCGGGTTGGCAAGTTAGGGCTGGATTGCCGGATCGGGCGATAACTAAGCCTCAGCTCTACGTCATTGGAAGTCCCCTTCTTCGTCTAGCAAAACTTTACGTCTTACAAGTTACAACCCTTTTACGTGAAGGTAAATTTGAAACGGCATTCAAATCCGTTTAATATCTAGAGGGGGGAGACTATTTCTAAGGTGTTTCCAGAAGCCCTCCCGGTGAATTTACAAAGTGTTATTTCCACATCACAGTGAAACAACTCCTGTATCTTTTTTTTGTTGTTAGACAAAGGGAGTAGGATAATGAAGTTTGCCGATATGGACTCCATCAACGGTCTCCACTGTCTCTTCATAGCCTTGTTAGGTGATTATTCTCCAGGGATCCTACAGCTCTTGCTAACAGATTAGCAGACGATCTGATATGTTTTCTCCATATTTCTTTCGCCACCAAGGAAGGCTAGAATTTCAACGACTTTCCGTTCCCGCATTCTCCAATTCTTAGAACTTAGTGGAAATAATATTGATATTGCTTCCAGTTTCGCCATAAGTTTGTTTGTTAAAAGTAGGATTCCATCGCCTGTTACCAGCGCCGGATGTAGAACGCAACTTTGTCTATTTCTACTTGAATTGCATCTTCAAAGGGGCCTGAAAGATGACCTTCCGAATAAACCTTGCTGCGCTTCTCCCTTTGCTAGGCGCTTTTGCCGCAATAGTGCTGGCACAGGAAGCTACGGAAATCACAGGCATCAGCAGTCTACCCTCTCTATCTCTAGGGAATGGCCTTCCGAGCGAAACCACGGGGCTTTACATAAGTCATTCATCAACAATAACGCTAACAGGATCTGGAGCGGTCGAGACGGAAACTGCCGACGGATCAGGAACCGACAGCGTCCCCTATACTACCACTTCAGATTCTTATACTCTTCTTGTCGGCAGCAATGGGATCATCAGTACCCTAACGGCCAACGAAACGACCCTTGTCGGAAATGCTACGAAAACAGCTACTACGTCTTCCGCTAAGCCAACAAATACTCGTCCGTGCAACGGCTATCCGGAGTTCTGCGAGCGGAAATACAGCAACATCACAAACGTAGCAGCCCATAACAGCCCCTTCGTCCGTGAAGGGAACATAGCCAGCAATCAAAACTTACCAGTGACTATTCAGTTGAACGACGGAATTCGGGCGCGTGAGTTGACACCTTCATCTGAAAAAATATTATTTTGGCTAATATCTTTTCCTCACCACAGTTCAATTCCAAACACATCTTATTAACGGCACTTTCCGTCTATGCCACTCATCCTGCGATCTCCTAGATGTCGGTACTCTAGATGATTACTTCATTAAAGTGACGGAATGGCTCAGAGAAAACCCATATGATGTTCTTACGATCCTGCTAGGAAACGGCAACTTCGTCGCTCCAACTGAGTTCATTGCTCCTCTGGAAAAGTCCGGTCTGCTCGACTATGTCTATACGCCACCAAAAATACCCATGGCTTTAGATGACTGGCCAACCTTGTCTCATTTTATCCTGACTGGAAAAAGAGTAGTCGTCTTCCTCAACTACAAAGCCAATCAAGCCGAGGTTCCATATATTCTTGATCAATTTAGCCAAATGTGGGAGACTCCGTTTTCTCCCACCGATAGGTCCTTTCCCTGCGTTATTCAAAGGCCCCCGGATTTGAGTGAGGAGGCTGCAAAAGATAGACTGTACCTAGCAAGCCACAATCTGAACACAGAGGTCAATTTTGCTGGTCAATCTCTGCTTGTCCCCAATACTGTTCTGCTGAATGAGACGAATGCGGTGGAGGGATTTGGAAGTGTTGGCAAGGCCGGTATCGATTGTGCGGGTACGTATTGGCGTCCAATTATCATAACGATCTCACAAAATTCAAACACGGAAGCTGACTTGAGAACAGATAAATGGGGCCGGCCACCAAACTTCCTCCTCGTAGATTATTACAATATCGGCCCTGTGAACGGCTCTGTATTCCAAGCCGCGGCAATGCTGAATAACGTGACCTACAATGGGAAGTGCTGCGGTCGATTGACATCTGCATCACCTAGCAAGCTCTTCTCCCAACTTTCGACCAAAGCGTGGCCTGTATCTCTGGTGGTAACTGCGATGGTGATGGCTTTGCTATGATGACCGGTGTTAATGATTTTCTTTTCCCTTTTGATTTTCGTTAGTTAGCGAATGTTTCGCTACGTTTCCAGATACCTCATTCTTTCGCGAACTTTAATTCATCACGGTCGGTCACAGGCAAAGGAGTTATGTGGGAGCGAGCCTTTTTCGAATTATTTGTTAGCGTTGCAGAAAACTTAAATCAAGAAAGATACCACCATCGCCATACTCACCTAATATTATAGAATAGTGACAAAACAAGAGAGAAAACCAAAACGTTCCCTTATCGTCTTGGATTAATTGTCGCGATGCGTAGATAATCAATTATTTAGTCGACGATGGCGTCGCATGGCGGCTGCGTGGTTGTATTATAAGTAGGCAAAATCCGTGTGAACTTTCGGAAGGATGTTAAACATCAAATTTTTCACGTGGTTTGCAGCTCTTCCACCAACATCTCACCATCCGCATAACCACCAGCTATCACCGGCACTTCTACACGACGCAATTGGAACAGACCAGGTCAAACAACTTTCGGCAGCCATTTGTAACACCCTAGAGGCATAAAGGGAGAAATTCGGAAAAAAATCTATATAATAAAATGGTTGACATCGTCCCACTCTCGTCATACCCCTCATATATCTCCCTTCTCCCCTCCATCCAGACCTGCAACATTACAAACCTCCCGGAAAACTACTTCCTGAAATATTATCTATACCACGCCCTCTCATGGCCACAGCTGAGCTTTGTCGCTGTCGTGCGACCGAAACATAACGGCCTGAAAAATGAGTATCCAAAGGTAGTAGGATACGTGCTCGCGAAGATGGAAGAGGAGCCTACGGATGGCATTGCCCACGGCCACATAACCAGTCTGAGTGTCATGAGAACGCACAGACGGCTAGGGATTGCAGAGCGATTGATGAAAATGAGCCGTATGTGGATTTTCGTTTCTCCTTTTCTCGGCCGGTGGTGTCAATCCGTACTCGATTTTAGTTGAAAGTATCTGTAGTGCGCCCATCCAACTAACTGACATATACATTTTTTTCTCTCTTAAAATCGATTTACAGAACGCGCAATGGCCGAATCACACCGCGCCGAATATGTCTCCCTGCACGTGCGCGTCTCCAACAACGCCGCCCTCCACCTCTACCGCGACACGCTGGGTTTCGAAGTCGAGAAGATCGAGCCAAAATACTACGCCGACGGCGAAAATGCGTATGCCATGAAGATGGATCTACGGCCGCTATGGGTTAAAGAGGACCGCCCCGACAATACTAATGGAGGACAGAAACAAATTACTAAGACTGAATCTGCTGCCGCGAATAATGATGCTGATACACACCCGGATGAAGGCGAGGAGGTTGGCGAGATGGGGAAGCAGCCTGGCGAGAAGGAGGAGAAGGAGAAGGAGAAGGTTTTCCGGGTTAAGGTTGGAAGAGCACTCGGGGTGGGTGATCTTGTGGAACGGAATGAGAGTGTGCGATGAGGTGTGTGTGTTGGATTTGGCGGATAGCTGATGGATGTATGGTTGGGTGTGTCAGGCTAGTCGCTTCATGGGATACATCCTGCCTGGGGACTGGTATTGACTATCTACGAAGCAACTGGAGGAAGAAACCTCGCCAAATATTTGTTCGACATATATACTCATATAGACGGAGATTGTGCGAAATTATCGTCAGTTCTCTCCGAAAAGCTACACCTTTCTCAGATAAACCGACCCGGGTTACTTGTTTTCCATGGCCATGCTTACAACAGTCCATAACCTCTTGTTAGAGTTTAGGAGTTTAGACAATTGTGAAATTCATTCAGGAGGATATGGATGACAATTAGCCAGATTATCATGCAGCAATATGAAGAGAAGGGAGCTTGATTTTGGACTGCGGGGTGATATAGATCAAAGAGTCAAAATTTTTGCAAATGATATGTGAATTTGGTTTGTTCAATCCTGCTCGCCCTCCACCATTACATAGTCATTCTTCCCACCTCCATAAGATGGGATTTAATAAAAAAAATAACCCAAAGGAGAAATTGAATAAGGAGCTACGCAAATATAAGGAATTCATCGGGGGATGAAAAAAGCATGGTCGTAAATATAAACATGAAAAGAGGCATAAAACCGACTCAACCTCAACACCCCCGCCAGAAGCGATGCATTCATATTTGTCCTTTGTTCCTCCTCCTCTTCTCCTGCCTCTTCTTCTCCTTCCTCTGGCGCTTAGCCTCTTTTTTCCTCTGCCGCCTACCGCGCCGTAGCTCTCTCTTCTCTTGCTTAATCCGCGCTACCAACGTGCGAAACTCGTTCTTGGTGTTCTGTATGTCTCTCTTGAGAGCACGTTGCGCTTCCTTAGAGCTTAGATCACTGGTGGCAGTGGTACCGCCTGTTGCGTTGTTGCCCGGGTTACTTGCAGTACCGTGCGAAAATAAACGGGCGCCGGTACCGCGGTTCGCTCGTTTCGTAGAGCGGAACTGTTTGTGTGAGGTTCTCAGGATACGGAGTTCCTGCTTCAGGTAATCGATATCTGAACGCTGCATGCCCATGCGAGCACGGGCCTGGCTGTGTTCGTGCTCCCACCGAACGCTGCGGATCTTCTCCTTCAAGCCTTCAAGGCCTTCCGCGTGCCTCTGGGAGTATGAGGAGAGAGAGGAGAGGAAGGAGGCATCTGAATCCGACGACGACGATGAGGATGAAGACGAGAATGAGGATGAGGAGGACGACGACGATGTCGATGAAACGGATGCACTCCGCTGGCGACATCCCGCGGACATGTTTCTCCTGTGGCCCTCCCATCCTCCGCATGGGTGCGCGGTAGCGGGAGCAGTTGCAGCCGCTGGGCTATGGCAAGAGCCATGGCCGCCCCATGGGCTCCCCCAGCTGGCGCGATTCCCATGATGGTGCATGTGTCCAAACGGACCCCAATGGCGTCCCCAGTGGGCTCCAGGACCCCCCTTTCCCCATCCTCTTCCTCCTCCACGTCCGCGAGGCCCCTTTCCCATGCCTGCAAAGTGCTTGGCTTGCTGCTCAATATATTCTCCTCGAGCCTTGGCCTGCTCTTCAATCATCCGGCCGTACTGCTGGCTGCGTTCCTCGACCAGCTTCCCATGTGCCGCGGCCTGCTCGCCGATCCATTGGCCATACTGCTCGGCGCGCTCGCCAAGTTGCGACGCCCAATTCACAATAGCATTGGCGGTGCCCGCTATTCCATATGCTGGCGCAAATTTCTGATCATATGCGCAGCCTTCCGCCCTTCCAGAATTGCAATTCCCAGTCGGGAATGGAATCGTGGTTGATCCCTGCGCGGTCACGGGGCTGACTTCTGGCGCAAGCGCGGAGTTATTTCCTGGATTGCTCCCGACGGGCCTGCGGGGGATTGAACGCTGTCTTGAACACGAGGGGGCCGTTGCAGAGCGGAAAATGTGGGGTCCACTGCCGGAAGGGCCACTCCGAACAGGCAATGACCGCACGGCGGAAGGATAGCACTTTGGGCAGAGATGTGTCCACGGCGGGGAGGCCGAGGGTGATACATAGGTAAAAAGGATTTCAGTCGATCTGGGGAAAAAGAAAGATCCGTTCCACTCAGCACAGACTGCTTCTATCCTGGCTTGACGCTCGTCATCCCCTTCCTGGGCACAGTCCTTACGGTCACGCTGAATTTCAGCGCGGAGCTTCCGGGGTAGATGAGCGTGACTGGCGGCGGGGGCTAAATGCGGCGGGAATAAGTAATTAAGGAATGTGTCCCAGTCATGCTGGGTAATTTCAACAGAACGAGGCCGCAGACATTTAGGGAAACGACGGTAGTCTTTCGGTTGGCTTCGGGGATAGATTGTAAGGGTGTGTTGGAGAAGCTCCTGTGGCTGTGGCTCTGCATGGTGAGAAACCGGTGGGGGGGGCCGCTCCCTGAAGTATGGAACTGCGGAGACGAAGTTTGGAACGGAGGCAAGACTGTCGTAAGTCGGCACTGGGGTATCATTGTTGTCAACATGAGGTTCCTCTGCAGCAGCGTCTGCGTTTATGGCAGACTCACTGCTCGAAGCCGGGGTAAGCGGGTCAACGGGGGTATATGGAGGCGGGGCGTCATCCGGGCTGCTGGGAATGGAGGTCATGTTGAGCTTGCATACAGTAGATGATGCCTTCGTTTCAAGCCCACGCGGGCGGAGTTTGGCACTCTTATATATATGTCTATATAAGAGGAGTTTTAAATTTACAAGATGGATGGGGATATAGGAAATTCTTTTTCAAGGCCTGGTTGCAAGTCAAAGATGTGATGGGAAGAAGGGCCCCTGGAACTATTATAAATTTATTTCCACCAAAGCTCGCGCTGGCCAAACCGGCCAAACCTGCGGATTAGCGCCTATCCCTGTACCCTTTTGTTGAAACTAGGCAGCGACATTATTTCTCTGCTACACAAGGCGCAGCGTCTCTGCCCAATAATCATGAAGCTGTCCTCCATGGATGAATCCCCTCTGGAAAAGGTCGAGTATTTCTATCAAGCATTGAATTTTGCTGTGGCTGAACTGTGTTCCGTAAATACGAAGGGATTGCGTAGTTGACTGCTCCGTACTCTTGGAACGTACGGCTATTATAGTTTAATCTTTGAGAAAAGTTAACTACATCTTTCAAGCTGGGCTGGTGGTTATAAATTACTCCCCCATCCCCATCATACCATAGTAGTTAAATTGTTGCCTTACCAGAAAGTATCTCGGTGCCTTGCCCCTTCGCGCTGCGCCAGGGTGCACGCTGCGTATGATTCCAGTGACGTCATTTTGAGGCACATCCAACGATAGTTAAACAAACGAAGCAATAACATCCATTTATGGGGGAGGAAAATATCAACCTTCACCTGGAAGCCAGTCCCCCCCTTTCTTCTAACTACCTAAATCATGGCGTGGGAGCCTTGGGGATTCGAGATGATGTGATCACTTCTATTCTACATGTTACATGCAAGAGGCTTAGAGGTTGTAGAGGGGGTAATAGTATATATGTAGGGAACCAAAGGAAAAGGACGACTCTGTCACCCACCGGGAAAATGAGAAGTATATTTATATTAACCTTTAGTTAAACTGAAGAAAGAAAAAGTGACTGGCTGACTGGCATTGCATCGCGGTTGAGTAAGCAAAGCCAAATTCTCCTTCCGAGTCCTTCCTTCTTTCAGATGTCTTCGGGATTAATCGGAGGAGACATCGCGTTTAACCAAAGACAAAAATACGCAGTAAGACAAACAAAACTCCATCGAACCCCATTCCACAGCCAGGCAAAGGGTATCTGGGTAGAGTAACTCCTCGGAGCACACTTACTTGAGCATAGAAAAAGGCTTCTGTGTCTTATAAAGTCACGCTCTCTGTCGTTAATCTTTTTTTTTCTCTCTCCTTTTTTTTTTTTAATCCACTAAGACTTTCAGTCCCGCAAGGGGTTCCGCTTCCCGCTCCGATTCCCGCCATTTGGCGCCGGTGGCCCTGGCCTTGGCGTCGACACCACTCGGCTGTTGTCCATCCCGGCTGACTAACAAGCGAGCCGGGCGTCGACAAAGCCGCGCTCCTGGCCAATCACAGGCCACCGGAATCAAATCGCCTGAGGGATTTCTGGGCCCCACCGTCCCGTGACCTGAGTTTTTTTTTTTCGATGTTTGATAACATGGGATGACATCGAGGGGGAGCGGAATTGGGGCTTGGTTGGCGTGATTACGACGGGTTTGATATCGATTTTTGTTCCGGGCATCAGGAAATTGTCTCATGGCGCGGCATGTTTCTCACCTCCCTCTCACCGGTGAAGAAACAACCGATGCGCCATGAGGTCCCGGCTGTTACATGCGCTTTTGCCGGCCAATCCTTCGGTAATAGGGGGGAGGTTTGATTGGCCTTCCGTTTCATTGTCTATTTGGAGAGCCAATGGCGGAGCCTTTTTACTGTGAGAGCAGCTAAATGGTATGCACTTTAGCTGTGTAGCCAAAAGGTATGACGGAGCTTACATAGAGAGTAATCGTACGTGCGTTGAATGGCCAGGGGGCGAAGAAGAGCAGCTGGCAGGGCTAATCATTATACTTTCCGTGACGGAGGGGGGGCTTGACAGCGAGCTATACCTAGGTTTGGTACCTAGGTAGGTACTGTGGGTAGTCAAGATATCCACTCTGTCGTCAGACCATAGAGTCTTTTTCTTTTTCCATCTAACCTATGCTTTCGCACTCGGTTCTTTGCTCCACCTTGAGTCAAGCCGGAGGATATGGCATATGTATATAGGATGGCCCAATTTCCCTTCTGTGCTGTCATGTTTTATCTGAGAATTCCCATCCACTAAGAATATATCCCAAAAATATCATTCCTTTCCTTACCACTCATTAGACAAGAAAACCCCCTCTTGCTACCTCGATACCCATTTGCATTTAATCGACCTCACCTCGATATCCTCACTCCTAAAACACCTCTCCAATCAAGGTCCCAGATAAACCTAACACGACCAACATGACCGTAATCAGCGGCCGCACCATGGCCCACATCGACGAGGACTCCCTCGCCAACCTCAAATCGCGCCTCAGCTACGTCAAAGGCTTTCTCCACTTCACAGAGAAAGACGGCGCCCTCATCCAATCAGCCAAGGAGATCATCGCCCCGGCCGTCCCCGCCGTCCTAGACGCAGTCTACACCCGCCTTCTCTCCTTCGACATCACCGCCAAATCCTTCGTCCCCCGCCAACCGGAGCAGGACGCCAAAGATCCAGACGCCGCCGCCAGCGTCGCAGAGCTCTCCCTCGACCACCCAAACATCATCCACCGCAAGGACTTCCTCAAAAACTACCTCGTCCGGCTCGTCAGCAACAAAGACTGGTCCGACGAGAGCTCGTTCTGGGATTACCTGGATAAAGTTGGCATCATGCACACGGGCCAGGCGGGCTTCAAACATCGGGTGAAGCGGCCTAAGCTCCGCGTGGAGGTTATGCACATGTCGCTGCTGCTGGCGTTTGTGGAGGAGATGGTGCTCCAGGCTATTCTGGGAGCTGAGGGGTTAGATTTGCAGACGAAGACGGGGATGATCACTGCGTTTAATAAGTTGTTGTGGATTCAGAATGATCTGTTCCAGAGACATTATGTTGCGGAAAAATCGGAGTAGATGGAAATTTTGCGTTTCATGATTTTGTTTTCTTGGGTGTTTTTCTGTTTTTAACTCCTTTATTTTTCTTTTTCATTTTTTCATTTTTTTTTCCCCACCATCGCTTAAGTTGACTTTGAACGCTTTTGTTCGATTTTTCCTGAAATAAAACCCGCTGACCTTGACCATTTTGTGCCGCCCAATAGAACTTCATAACCCAAGAAAACTCCGTTCTTCACCAACACAGCTTCAGCTTTTGCTTTAAGACGCCAGAATGTCAAAGCTTTTTGTTGGGTCCGTTAATATATAATAATTTTTCTCGTTCCCGCTAAACTAGTGAAGATGTAGCTAACACAGCATCTGGCAATACAGTGGCCTTGCATGGCATACGACCGACGATACCCTGCGCGCAGGGTTTGAGAAGCATGGCACTATTGAGGAAGCGGTCAGTTCATTCCCAAAGAGACATTATCTCTCTTCCTACTTTCTCTGCGTAATCATTGTCGTCCAAGTCAGTCATTAATTTTTGATTACATGCTTTAGACTGTTGTCAAGGACCGCGACACAAACCGCAGTCGTGGATTCGGTTTCGTCCGCTTCGCTAGTGACGCTGAGGCGGACGCCGCGATGACCGCGATGAACAACCAGGAGTACGTTGGAGCCATTCTGGAAACGTCGGGGATATAGTCCCGGCGTTTTATTTTATTCGTTACCGATGAACATCGTTGAGATTGACCCGACCAGGTTCGATGGCCGTGTCATCCGGGTCGACAAAGCCTCTGACCGTTCCTCTGCCCCGCGCAATGACGGTGGCTACCATGGACGTGGCTACAACCGCTTTGACAACAGCGGAGGTGGAGGCTACCGTGGTGGCAGCGGCTATGGTAAATAGTTACTCTCCTCTTTCGCATGCGGTTTGCAGAATATTTTTTGATAAATATCTAACACGAATCAATATAGGTGGAGGATATGGTGGTGATCGCCAAGCTGGCGGAGGCGGTAAGCTAAGCACCTAGATTAAAATCACTTCGACTTGCTCCCGTTTATTTACATGATCCTTCTGAACCAATCCCCTATGACTGACTTGTCCCTCTACAGGTTGGGATAATCACCAGCAACATTCGTTTGGCGGCGGCCAGGGCCAGTGAGGTGATGGGGCATAGATAATTACGATTAAGCGCACACGTTCGGAGACAGCAATTTTTTCCCAAGCTAACGTCAAACCCCTTTTATACCCCGAAGTACCTCTCAGCAGCCCCGATCTCTGCACATCAGTGTCCTCAAGGTGTCGACGATAAAAGAAGTATGAGAACATGAGACAGCAATCAACGAGCCACGATCAAAACGATTAAAAGAAAATCGGGATATTATGGAACTTGTACCCCTCGATTCATTATTCATCTATTTTAATTATTTCTTCAGGCTCTTTCATCCCGCTCTATACCATGTAATTGGCATCGAAATGCTTTTTTTTCACTTCCATTTTCTTGTACCCTTTACCCGGCGATACACAACTTCGACCTTCCACATTGCATCCCAACCGATTCCCACCTGTGCTGTAGTTTCTATTTTTTTTTCAAAAAAAAAAACCTCCAGACTCGTTTTGCAGCTCCTGGCTTGTTTTCTTTCCGAACTGTAATGTCAACTATCAGTCCCTGGCGGTGGACTTCATATTTTTGCGGGTTTAATTGATACCTTTTTTTGCTTTTGTCCGTATCCCTATTGCTGTCTCGTGCGTTTTATCAGGTTTCATCCCCTACTTTACTACTATCTCCTCTCCTCAACGACTGACTAGCTGATCCCTTTTCCTTATTGTTTTCTTTTTCTCGCCTAACCGTCTCTAAGACCTTTGTTTCCTCTCTTTCTGATCTAATTAACCACAACGCCCCCCACGGTTCAACTCGGTTGTCCTCCCCTTCTACTTGACTGATTCCACCCCTGAGCACGCATGAACTCCTTGCTTCATTCACGTGGCTAAATTTATATCTTTTGTCCTTGTTTATTCCGTTATTTCTCCCCTTCCCTTTTTGTGTAAGAGATGAGACTGAAATCGAAACTGACGAAATTTGATCAACTGAAGAAAACCGAAAAATTGAATGGGTGAAGGAACGAGATGTGTTTGCACTTTATCCTGTGTCCCCGCTTTTTCTGTCCCTGTTCTATTTTGACCTCTATTGGATCCTAGCTAGCCTCCTTTTCCTTTTAAATGTTAGTTATGCAAAGCTATGATGTTTTTCCTCGTGGACCGACGGACTGGCAAAGCTCCTACTTTTTTTTCCTTTGTCCATTTTACTACTCTTGCTTTTTTTTTCCCTTTTCACGCTTTCCTTTTCAAGCTTATATGCTCCCATGCCCATCCTACTGTGCGCATAAGATTTACCGGTACCACGGGCCGCCGGTATTGAATGGATGTGAGTATAATGTAGTGAAACGTATGAGAGATTCGTGTACGGGAACCTCTTCCCAAGGATACACCCCTTAGGATTTGACAAAGCAGATGGTGAGAGAAACGTTCAGACGATCACGGGTAAAATTAGGAGGACGAGAAGGACCAAGAGGTTAGTTCGCGCATGGTCTATTCGCCCCAGTACATTGTTTATAGTGCTTCACCTCTCCATAACATACCATACCGCAGCTAAACGCACGACACAAAAAATTCCCGAACATCTGGAAGATCTAATTCTATAACCAAACACACGCAGCTCTATCCCCAAAAAACACCGACCACAACTTTCAAAAGCCCCAACCCATTTCCTCCCTATTCCGCCCTCACATCCCCACCCTCAAACTCCTCCATCCGCTCCGCCCTCTCCTCCTGCCGCATCTCTGGCCCCGGCAAATGTTCCAACACAATCTCGCTCTTCCTCCGATCCACCTCACTAACCTCCCTCCCCTCAATGGCCCTCACCCTCCTTGCCAAATCAGCAATATGGCTATCTGCAACCCTTCCGACCCCGTTCCCACCCCCATTCCCGTCCACCCCGCCAGCAAACTCAGGCCCTTCCAACGCCTTCTCCAACAGGTACAGATACTCACGATTCTCACCGCTCTGGCCGCAGCTCTGGCTGATGACACGCGCGACGTTGGCCGGGTCGCGGTCTGTGGGGTTGCGGAGGAATTGGGCATTTGTAGGGAGGCCGATGTAGACCATGCATGTTATTGGGGTGTTATTGTTGTTAGTAGTATTAGTAGTAGTGGTGGTGGTGGTGGATGATGGTGCTGGGTGGAAAGGGGTGAAGTGGACGGTGTAGCCGTCTATTTCCCTCTCGTCGAGGTAGGCGTGGACTTCCTCTGCGTGGGAGGCGGGGATGTGATAGGCTGCGCCCCAGACGGTGGAGGGTTTGGAGTTGGTTTGTTGGATGTCACGTTGCTGTTGGTATTTCCAAGTCAGGAAGGGGACGGGGGCAATATATGTGGGGGGGTTTGCTTGTTTCTTTGAAAGTGCTAACCGGGTCTGATAGTGTTTCCCAGAATGATTGTTCGATTACAGTGACAACCCGCCCGGGAGATTCAGGGGTTCCTCTGTGGTCCCCGCTATTTGTTTTCATGAAAATTATCAAAGTCAGTGATATTGACATCATAACTTTGACACTAGTGGTTCATATAAAAAAAGAAGAGAGAGTCCCGGGTATCGGGTATGAAGACCTTTCTCATCAGGTTCGTTGAGTAAAAGTGAATATGTAGCCATACCTCGCCTTCAAATAGTAAAAAAAAACACCATCAAAGAGGAATATCAGCTTCCCCTTCTCTCGTCTACATCTACCTCACGAGGTTCAAATAACGCCACGTCGTAGGTAGGCCTATCCGTATTTTCAATAGATCAAAACACATACCTGCCAGAACCGTCGAACATAGCCTTCTATGTATCCGAGTACTCTTTGATCTAGGTAGACGGTTAGCAGGGGCTTTAGCAGATAGTTCAGGGTGTATGGTGGGGGATGTTCCCCGCAGCCGAATTATCGAAAGAGACTTTTGTCCCCAACGGTGTAGAACCCTCTGTCAATCCTCACAATATAAAAAGCATATTCAACATACCATAATGCGGAGGTGGCTTCCAGATTAGACTCCTAGAAGATAATGAGTTTCATAAACTCCCAGGTTTGAAAGGCAGCCGAAAGGGATGCGATAGTAGAATTAAACATAAAAAAAGTAATAAAAATTTTTTTTAAAAAAAAGAATTGGCAGGTGCATTAATAAAAGCATAATGTAGGCATTCAATAATCCGACCGCATATTAAAAAATAAAATAAAAATAAAGATCTTTACAAACCCGTAACCGAAAACCCATAAATCCCCATTAGCGAAATGGCTCTTCCAGGAGCTTGGGGCCGGTATGGCAGAATGTGGCATAGGGAAGACGTTTCGGCTCGTTTGGGTGATACCCTATTCCAGCGGGGGGGGGGACTCCCTGTAGCAAAATAAGAATGAAGTGGTAAATGGAAGAAAGATAAGACTGGTATTAATGAAATGCTGGGTGATGATGTCTATGGCTGTATATAACTACATCTTTGTAAGGCGATATAGCGGAAGTTTGAAATGTTTGTCAAGGCGCAATTAATTAATTAATTAATTGTCAGCATCGTTGTTGCTGGATGTTTGCAACTTTTGCACTTTTTAACTGACTCCACTCCCAGTGTAGTGTGTTTTGATTTGACCAGCACAATATATTTATCCCAGAGCCAATTCTCCTCTCCTCCCCATTCCCATGACATATGATTGTTTAGCCAACTGTCCGAGTAACTTAACTATCGACCTGACATCAGTTCAGCACAAATGTTTCTGGCCTAGGATAACTAGAGGAGGAGAACTGGATCCTTGGCATTGCGGATTGGAGCCTCAGCCACCACCACCAACGCCATGATGGCCAAGGGATTAAAACATGCCCGCCTCCAAGCTGAGTTGCTTGGACAGGAAACCAATGATATCCTGCTGAACTGCTAGATGCGGAACCAGCTCCTGCTGCTGTTTCTTGTTATTAATAATTCTTTGACTCTTGAATCTTGCGTTCAACCTCGAAACTTTAGGGCTTAGGGCTGAAACGCTTAGGTAAAACGGCTTGGTCGCCCGCCTGGTACGAACCAGGCTGCAGCAGCACCAATCGCGATGTTCCCCCTTAGATTCCTTGACTTGAGCCACCCCATATTGATAGCCAAGGTCGCTTTGCAACGAGTGACATTTTGAAAGCAACGAGATTTCAGCCGGCTTCGTATTGTTGCGCATTATTTTTCAAAACGGAATCAACAAACCGTCTTGGCGTTGGGTTAAGTTAACTAGTTAGCTCAAGGCTAGGATTTGGTCTGACCGATTCACCAACCCTTACCTATCGTCATTGTCAGGCTGTCATTCTTCTCACAGCGTACATACATCGTTTGCTCTGAGAGATTGGGGGAACAAACAGTCACTCTTCTGTTATTAATATCGCGACCACCACCCTGCTGGTAATATATATATATATTTTTTTTAAAAAAAAGAGTACTCACTCCAACTCCCTGATTTCTGCCTACCAGAGACTGCAGCACACACATCTCCCACCATGGCATACAAGGGCGCATACAACCCTGATGCACTTCCCGCGTACGTGCTCTAGCTTTGCTCCTCCTCTCCGCTATCTTAGTATGGAAACCGTAGACTAACCAGCAGTTCTCCGCCTGCAGACATGCAGAGCCAGAGCAGGTACGTTGACAAATGGCTCCTTTTTAGGGAAAGGTTCTCCAATCCCACATTTGCCAGTGTCGCGCTTTTGTCAGTTGGATTAACAATTAACACACCTCTCTTTGTTCTTAGGCAGCACAAATGCTAGGCCAAATCTCCGCTCGACAGGATCCAAACCGAGAACGCCCCCCTATGCCACCGCCAAAAAACGGCCCACCATCTCAGCAGGCTCGCATCTCCCCTATCCAAAAACCAGAACCTCATTCACAAATACCCACACAACATAGCTACGCACGTGCAGGCAGCGGTGGCGGACCCGGAGTCGTTCCACCTGGGGCAGTACAAGCTGTCACAGGACAGTATGGAAGAGGAGCCCCTGTTTCCAATACCAGCGGTCGTCTCTACTCCCCGCCCCCGCGAAATTACGGCTTCGGGCCTCCTCCCGCGCACCCGGCCCAGAACCGCCCCCCTCCAACTTGCGGCCCGCCACGGAGCCCCCAACCTTCGGGGCCTGGCTTACCACAATCTGACGACCCTAAGGAACTCTTCCCTCTCTTCCGCGCCGCCAATGCGTCGAACTCAGGCACCCTCTCTGAAATAGAACTGGGGTCCGCCCTAGTAAATGCAGATTATACCTCCTTCGACGGGTACACGGTAAAAATGATGATCCGCATGTTCGACAAGGACGGGTCTGGCAGCGTAGGGTTCGACGAGTTCGTTGCCCTGTGGCGGTTCCTGGCCGCCTGGCGGGAGCTCTTTGAACGCTTCGATGAGGATCGTAGTGGCCGGATTAGCCTGCCGGAGTTTAGCAAGGCGCTGATCGCGTTTGGATATACGCTTAGTCCGCCGTTTGTGGGGATGATATTTGCGATATTTGAGAATAGGGGGAGGAACAAGGGGACGCCCATACCCGGGCAGAAAGACGGGATGAGCTTCGATCTATTTGTGCAAGCATGCATTACGCTCAAACGTATGACGGATGTGTTTAAGAGGTATGATGATGATAGGGATGGATATATTACACTGGGTTTCGAGGAGTTTTTAACTGGTTAGTGCTTTATTCTTTTTTTTTTTTTTCATTTTTCCTGTTGCGATTGTGACTAGACTTCCCCCGTGTGTTTTACTGAACACTAACATGTTCTTTGCGACGATGTAGAATGTTTACGCCTTCGCGAATGAGACGTTAGAGATGAACTACCGCATAGGCTAGGTGCACAATGGTTATCTACACCCCTAATAACTGGATATTTTTTGAAGTATGGTCCGGCTCTTCTCGTGACGCAAATTATTTGCTTTTCTTTTTTTTTTCTTTTTTTTTTTTTTCGGTTTATCCATTTTGTACTCCTTTTATACCATACCAATGATTGAATGAAGTTTCCTACCTTAGATAAGGGGCATAAAGGGAAGGGGATAGAGACAACGATATTAGATAAAATACGTGCTTAACCTTAACTAAAATGATAATTTTAGAGTATTTCCTCCTGAATGGTCAACAACGATGCCATGGCTAAAGTCTGGATTCTGGTAGTTAAGAAGAAAAAGCAAAATACACGCCGCCCGAGGCGTAGATATGCGGCTCTTTGCTGCATCTCCGGAACAGTGAGATTGCCCGAATCCCGGCCCAAAACGGACGTGGCAGCAGCCATGACAAAGCACAGAAAGAATTAGAAACTGTCAGAGCAACCTCCTATGATCCAACGAAAGCAGTTTCGCGATGATATCACGGCTCTTGTCTTCAATTATCTATATATTGAAACTATATGTGAAGGCCAGATAAAAACACAGAGCTCTATGTTCGAATTATACTTTTGGACAGGGGATACCCAGAAATGCAGGACGGGTATATGTCTATACAACAAGGTAGAAAAAGCAAATGAACCAGAAAGGTGGGTAGTTAGGGGGATATAAACGAAAAAAAATATCACAATCTAAACAGTCTCTTGCATTGCGTCGTTCCCATCCCCATCCCCATCCCCATTCCCATTCGCGCCCTTCTCTTGCAGCTTCTTCTCCTTTCTCTCACGTTTGGCAGTGATGCGGGCCTGTCTGGCAAGCTCCTGCGCTTCTAGCCCTGTCTTGGTGATTTCGTGATCCCGACTAAGTTCCTTCTTCCGGATGAAAAAGCCGAATACGCAGCCGACTGCACCAATAGCAGTATAGAAAATCCATACACGGCTAAATGCGACATTATATATATCCAACACTATATCTTGCTGCGTCTGCGTTAAGGCCGCTAAACTCTCCGCTCGCGAACCGGCGAAATTTCCAAGAAATGACTCCGCGAGCTCTGGGCCGAGTGCAGCCAATAGTTTTGAGGCGGATTGTTTGAGGACGTTTTGATAAACCACCCCACCCAGCACAACAGAGGAGGCAGTCGAGAGCTGTCTGATAAACGAATGCGTTGAAGTCGCGGTTGATACTTCCGATTGGGGGACTCGCGATTGCAGGGCTAGCAAGGGAGCTTGGAAATTCGGACCAGTCCCAATACCAACAATGACTTGGTATATAATCAGCCTTGGCCACGATGTGTATGGTTTAAAATCGATGTATAACCCAGTACCCAGCGTCATGATGAGCATGCCCAATCTGATATATTCGACATATGTGCCCGTCTTCCGGATGACGAAGCCGATGATAAAGGAGACGACGGATAGAGTGACTGCCTGAGGCAGAATATAAACACCACTCATGATGGGGGACGTGCCGAGGACGGTTTGGAAGTAAAGTGGGAGGAAAAACGAGCCGGCGATGAAGTTCGACGCGTGCGACCAGTTTAGCAATAGGGTGAAGACATTGCTCGGGTCTGCGAACAGGGACATAGGCAAGATGGGGTACTTGGCCACTTTTCGTTCGATGATGATAAAAATTCCCAGGGTGATGGCGCCGAAAAGTATGAGGCAAATCACCGTTGGGGAATTCCAGGGGCGAGTTACCCCGCCGAATTCAAGGCCGAAGAGGAACATTAGTGTTCCCCCAATAACGACGATGGTGCCCAGCCAGTCAATTGTACGCAAGCCGGCGATTAGGGGGGTTTTGGGCGTTTCGATTTTGAGCCATATGATGAGGGTTGCAAGGGCCACGCCGCCGAATGGGACTATAAAGGAAAACGATGTTCAGTACTCGAAAGACTACAAATGTGGATTGGGTTGCTGACGGTTGATATAGAAACACCATCTCCATGACACCTTCTCGGTAAATATTCCTCCCACAACGGGGCCAAGGGAGCCTGCGATAGCCCACGTCATGCCGAACATCGCATAATATATCGGACGATCTCTATCAATTTCTCAGATTAGCAATTCAGCAGACGGTTTATTTCATTTTTAAACAACATAGTAATGCAAGGAGGTGGAATATAACTAGGAGGGAACTCAAGGGGAAAAAATCATCAATTGAATTGTTTGCACACCTACACACCTTTGACTAAACAAATCACCCACGCAAATCTGTCCAAGCAGAACCAGACCCCCGCCGCCAACTCCTTGAATGGCTCTTCCAGCAATCAGGGTTGCTGTATTCGGCGCTAGAGCGCACATCAGACTCGAGAGCAGGAATAAAATGTTTGCGAAGACAATGATAGGCTTGCGGCCCCATATGTCACTCAGTTTCCCCCAGAGAGGAATGACTGCGGCATTGCCTAGGAGGTAGGATGAGGCCATCCATGAATAGCCGCTTTCAGATGCGTTGAACTGGCTGGAGATTGTAGGGAGCGCGGTGGCTATAATTGACTATAGTAGAGTTAATATCTACACCCCGGAGAAGGGGGGGGGGGGGGAATGATGGCT
>QGQJ01001547.1:0-12141 GCA_003206725.1 Blastomyces emzantsi
GGAGAGGGTTCTTAAATGAGCGCCAGTATTGTTGTTCGGGGGTTAGGCGGGTGGAGGGGATGGAGGGGAGTTTTGTTTGCGGGAGAGGGAGGACGGGGGCCGCCATGGTTGCAGTGAGGTGGCTGGAGTTGGGGGAATCAGAGATTGGGGAAGTCGTGCAGTTTAAATAAAATATTAACAGGGAGATATATGATACATGGCGTTACTGAGGTTCCCGGCTCGTAGTACTCCGTAGGCCAATTGCAAAGGCAAAAATATCCAATTGCCGTGTTGTCTGGTAAATAATTGCAGCTTCAACTTATTTTTTTTTGAAGCTCGGGAGAAATTTCGTCGGGGCGGGATAATGTTGTTCCGGTTCAACACTCCCGGGCCAGGTGCTACTTACTATATATTGACGCGACATAACTAGTACGCAGGAATGAAGAAGTAAGTAGTTATCATTATCATGGCACTGCAGGAGACTTCTAGGTTGCAGTTTGACAAAAGGTGGCAGTTGGTAATTTGAGTAATTACCTACCATTTTCTGCGAGTCAAGGGGATATTCGAGCACAATAGGCGGATATCAACCAAAAGTATTCATTTACAGTCCCAGCTCAATATCTGCAGTAATAGATATCACAGATGGAAAAATATACAGGTAAAATCAAATATGAAATAACTTAAAAGGGCGTCACATAACAAATACAGGAGGTGGAAAATAGGGATCAGCAGAAAGATATTTAAAAACGCGCAAGATAAAAACCGAAAGCAACCCATGTAAAAATGAATTTTCTATAAGAATTTTCCCTCCCGTCTCCCATTCCTCTGACGGAGGAAGGCAGTACAGTCATCCAAACGTCGTCGTCTCGTCAAAACCAGCCGTCCACCCGATGCAACAAAATTCCAGCCCAAAACGCCAAATCCAGTTTGGAATTGGGGATATATGTAATCGAGAAGCCAATGAAAAAACAAAGAGAGAGAGAGAGAGGAATCGAGGCAATAACAAATCATAAAAAAATAATGACAAAGAGATGCCTGCCGAAAAATGTGTTTATCATGTACTATCCACACCACCCTCAGTCTATAGAAAAAGGTGTTGGGGGAAATCAAGGAAAACAGAAAAAGAAAAAGAAAAAGTCACCATATCTCATAATGCGTTCCAATCATCCACTCATCACTTCATTTCCGCCTGTATATACCAAAATAAGAAAAAGGAACAAAGAAGAAGTTCTCTGCCGATCAAAAACAGTGCCTGGGGGTTCCTTAACCAACAACGATGAACCCCAACCAACCCAATCCAATCGAAACCAACAAAACCAATCCACCCATACATATTAAACCCCATACCCCGGCTCCGGGCCACCACTCCCAACATACGACGCTCTCCCCCTCCCCCTCCTCGCCGCATTCCCAACTCCACCAACTCCAATATCAATTCTCCGCATCTCCTCACTTAACGCGTCTAGCTCCCCTCCACCACCGCCGCTGCCGCTGCTGCTGTGCACAGGGACTTTCGCGGGGATAGGCGGCCCGGTGGATATCGAGCTTGATGTTGGAGAGCGAGAATGGTAGTGGGCGTTTGAGTGAGAGTGGGAATGGGAGTGAGGATGGCGGGTGAGTTGTTGGCTTGAGGGCGAGTGAGAGTGGTGGGATACCGGGATGGGGGCGGTGGAGATGGAGTTGTGTGAGTTGTGGTTGGGGCTGTGGTTGGCGTATGAGGGGGCGCTTGTGTTGATATTCCCGTTATACCCGTACGGATCTCGTTCCCGGAGGGGGAGGGCATTGTTTGGTCGTTGAGAGGAGGTATGGTTATGGCTGTGAGTATACATGAGGTCTTTGCCACTGGCTCTGCCGCTGCTGGGGTTATTGGTGGGCTGTATGTACGAGTGTGGACGGGAAGTTTGTTGGCGGGGGGCGCGGGCTTGTGGGGTGGTGGTGGAGTTGATGGTTTGTTGGTGGAGAGGTATGGTCCCAGGTGCCTGCGAATATGATTGGACGGGGGCCATGGAGTGTGGACGTGCTTTCGTAACAAGTGCGGAAGAAGAAGAGGTCGATGAAGATTTAGTTGGTGGCGACGCAGTTGATTCACGCGGCGAGAACCTCGTCGAGTTCTGTGGTGCATGCTTGAATCGGACGACTATTTCCGGTTTCCGCGATTTGCGTTCTGGCTCCGGCGCCCAGGTATCCGTGGGCAGATGGTCGGAAGGGTCAATGACCCGACCATCATTACCGATTATGGGCCCTAGTTCCCGCAGTTTCTCCACTTCCCGCTGTCGGGCGGCTTCCATGGCGCCCTCAGGCGTTTCATAGGCAGGAGCGGCCTGTTGAAGGGCGGCGGCGTTTGCCGCGTGCGGATTCAGAATGTCAAAACAGTCTGGCGAGAAAGGCATTCCACTTAGAACACCGGGCTCCTTCGGGGGAGGTGGATGTGGGCTGACAGATTTGCGGGGAGGAACATGTCGGAGGTCAGGGCTTGTTCGTGGAGGTCGTTCAACCATCGAACTTGGAGATGCGCGCACGAGCTGAGATGGAGGTGTGGGTTGTGGTGGCGGCGGGGCGTGATTTTGTTGGCGCTCGAGCTGGCCATTGTACAAGTTCCTGTTTGGCTCATCTGCAACAGATGTTTCGTAACCGGGTACCAAAGCTGAGGGGACAATCTCCCCGTTCGACGTGCTGGGACGATCCTGGGAACGTCTGCTATCATGCCCATACATATTATTATACGAAGGGGTGGGGGAGGTTGAATAAATTGGCTCCCTTTCTGCAGATGAGAAACTCTGATTCTGGTAGTTTGGAGAGTAGGCGATGTATTTCAGTTGGTCGTCGATTGGCATGGGTGAGGTCCTGCCTGGGCTCACATTGAGAGGCTCCGGCATTGGAATGGGTGCCATCTCGTTTTGAGAGTACTCCACGGGCGGTGGTGGTGCGTGCTGTGGTTGCTGTTGTAGTTGCTGCTGCTGCTGCTGTTGTTGTTGTTGGAAGACCTGGCGATGTACTGGGGGCGGAGGGGGCGGTCCTTCCTCATCTTCGTCCTGAACGTGCGGCTGCATGTAATCATGGCGGGGGCCGAAGTCTGTTTGGTTCACAGAGTGGCGTAGCGGGCTATCACGGAACACATCGTTGTTGGGCTGAGAGGGGCTATATTGGTGGTAGTGGCTATGGCGATCACCGGGCCCAGCCATTACTAGAGATTGCGAGGGAGGCTCTGGAACTTGTGTGCGCATTTCTGCAGCACCGTAAGGAGAACCCCGAGAAGGAGGTGGATATGATGGTGAGCCGCCACTGTAATGTTCTGGTACTGGCATAATGTAGTTATTTTGTCGTGGAGGTGTCTGGTAAGAATCGCGGGAATGTGTGACTGGTGCGGGAGGATATTCATATCCGTTTTGCTCGATTGAATGCTGCTGACCATGGTCAAGCGGCTGGTGGTGGTTATTGTGGATATTGTGGCTATATTCTGGTTCTTGAGAATAAACTATTTCCCGAGGCAAAGGCATCGGGGGTTGAGATCGACGATCGTACTGATCGGCTGGTAGCTCTCGAGCCTCTCGCGGCGGCGTATGTTGATAAGCTTGGTGTATGGGCGCTGAGTGTTTCGACGCAGCATTGAGTGGCGGAGGCCCCCATGATCGATTGAAATCGCCAGGAGTTTCGTATGTCCGTGGAGTTTGCATCGGTGGGCCTGGCTGCGGATGCAGCTGCGGTTGTGGCTGGGCCTGGGCTAGCGGTTGGGGCGGGGGCGGCTCTGGTATTGGTTGTCTTGTGGGAATTGGAAGATTTTCTCGAGACGGAGGAGGAGCGGCACGATCAGATGAAGATGGGCGGGCCGGAGACGAGCCAGTAGGGTCAGCGGGCAGAGGCCTTCTCTTCGATGGTTTTGCTTGACGAGGACCCGAGACGCCTGAGGGTGCCGCCTCTGTCTTTGCCTCGCCTTTTTCCGCTTCCTTTCTCCGTTCGATAACCATTTCATCCTTGGGGCGGGTGTCGTAGAAGGTCAACTCGATCCTAATATCCCCCGCATATTTCCCTTTGTACTGTAGTGCATGCCAAAAGTCGTTCTGCCCACCACCTGGGATAATCACGTTTCCAATATCAATCCATGTTTCACCGATGAGGTCTGTCTTCTTATCGTCATTGAAGACGGAGACTTTTAACTGGGTGTAATCGGGTGATTCATGTACCGTAAACCGCAACTCCTGATCCCTAAACAAGGTAGAAAAAGGGAAAATCCACTGGTTAGAAATCAGATAATCTACAGTCGAAATAAAAAAAGAGAGAAGCTGGTAAAATGAATATCCCGCCCACTCACCATTTTGGGGTCTGGCCGCCTCTCATATCAGTTTCCGTCTTCTTCGCCTCCTTCCCCAGCCGCGCGGCACAATAAGGATTCTGCTTGCCCATTGTTTTCCTGTTGGGTAAATTTTTGGCGCGGTCGATGATGGCCACCAGCGTCCCTATCCGGGGGCCATCTACAGACATATCTGCAAAGATGCCAGCAGTATGCTGAGGCGCCTGCGCTGGTTTTGACAGTTTGGAAACCATGATGATGTGCGGCGGGGAAATGTCATGTACCAGCTGCAGCCTTATCTATTTCGTTGTTGATTGACTTTCCCAGTGTCCCAAAGCATTCAAAATAAAACAGAGAATAAAAAAAACGAAAGAAAAGTATTCATTTAATTTTTGTTTTCAACTTCAAATGTCGGTAAACGAGGGGAAAAAATCAGAGAAATAAGCAATAAATACGACAAGATCGGTGCTGTTCGTTGTTGTCGTATGCAGCTTTCGACCAAAAACGGACGGAGCAGGCGGAGGTGAAATAAGAGTATTTTTAAAGTGAGAGTACACAGCCGGGGGGCCAATGACGACAGAGAAGACGAATCAATTCCGACCAGGACCAATTGATTAGATCGGATAAATATAGCCTAGCCAGTTAGCAGTTAGAGCGATTGAGGGACGCAGTTGGCGAAGACCAGTTAAAGAGCGCGAGAAAAGGGCAGTAGTTCAGCCCGTCCGTGGTTAAAAGATGAGGGAGTGAACAACTGCACAGAACAGCCAGACAAAAAGAGAGAAAGAGAGAGAGAGAGAATATTCCTGTCCACGAACTGGGGCAAAGGTGGAGGTGGAGGAGGAGGAGGAGGAGGAGGAGATATATGAATGAAGAATGACTTGCTGCCGGGATGTTTGGATATTGGCGTGGTTGGTGCCAGAAGTGGCTGGGAGCAGCAGCTAGGAGGTTAGGCAAGGCCGGGGTGGAGCAGGAGGGGCGTCCAGGCCCAAGAGGCCAGGGCCAGCAGCGGATTGGTTGGCAGTCAGACGGGGGCAAGGAGACAATAATCCTGCTTTGTCGTCTATTATTCCCTGTTGCCGCCAGCCTTTCCGTAGTAGCACATGTGTTCTTCCCTGATTCCCATTCCCATTGCCGGTGCCTGGCCGTGTCTTGACGGTTGCAATAATGTTTCAAGTTACTTCTTGTTCTTGTTCTTGTTGTTGTTGTTTTGTTGTTGTTTTGTTGCAGTTGATGTTCCGAGCAGATGCCAAGCCTCTGTCCCCGTGACCGCAGATCTCCGGACTCCGGATTATTAGCTTCTCCGCCACCGGTCTTAGTTTAGCGCTCAGCCCTGCAGCCACGTCTTGGCCGCGCCACAGTCTAGCCTGTTTTGGAATCAGATCTTGGCATCGGCTTCCCTTAACTTCAACTTCAACCTCTGGTTATCCATCATTATTACATTATATCACCGTCATCACCGTCAATGACGGTGGTCATTAGGTTATGCACTGCTGGCAATTCAACATCAATCGCAGTACACATAGGTATGGCTACTACGCTACTACTGACCTAGTCACCAAGTCGCCACTGCAGCAACCCAATTAACCGCTACAGCTAGTTCAACTACCTTCCCTATATTCATATTCGTTTTGATTCTTCACTCAGTGAGAATATTCCCAGGGAATCTCTCCCTGCAGGCTTCCAAGAAATGTAGAAAAACCCCCTAAATTCCCCCTTTCTTATACATAGACGCTTAGGCAAGATTACCTTGAAGCCAACGACCTGCTCCCCCGCTCTCCCGTGATGGGCAGGCCGGCGGAGTTGGCATATATTACCACCCTGAAGTCGCGCTTTCGCCCAACGGCTGGTGACACCGTTCGCGTGCGAAGCGAATGTTAAATTATTCAATGCCGTGATTACCACATTCTCGGGGTGGACTATATCTTTTCTCCCGGGGAGAGTTGACATAGATGTCCCCTTACGCCCAGATTGTGTTTCACCATAAAAGAACCACTGAGGCTACCGCAATGAAAACTGATATTCGTCACGATATCGAGTCCAGTTGCTTCACCCTTCTAAAAGGACGAAGTTAGATCTAATTCCCGTATTGACGGCCTCGTCCTGTTCGCCAGCCTGGACTGAAGGGAAACTATCATTTCCTACGTACCCCCAGCCAAGACATTACGACGACAACTATTTAAACTCCATATGCGACCAGACACGGTTCCACTAATAGCTGTGGTGTTTATGCCTGTTCTCTTTGTTCCAACCTTGCCACGAGCTAAATCTCAGTTGTGGCACACTCCCTAAGGAGTATCGCTATGTTGGACTTCGTCGCTCTCATTACCATCCTACAGCATTACCCTCTTATCTTAATATATTTCTTCGGTCAGATTCATCCATCCACTCCTATGTCCCCCATTAATGCCCGCAACAATGACTAGCTCAGTGAGCCTTTGCCAGCGACCTGTCAGAGCCACCCAGACCAGCACTGCAACCCCAACGCCCAAGATCCAAACGGTTGTGCCCCGTGGACAAAGATCCTTCTCTCCAACGCTAGAAAGGCTATGGAGCTCTTCATGAGTTGAGCTCTTCATGAGTTGAGCTCTTCATGAGTTGAGTACCTCCCAAGCAAAGACAGGAGACAGAACTGAGTCCGATGCTACCCTTATCCATAATAGCCACTGGAGACGTTCTTGCAGCAGGAACCGGCGAATTCTAGAAGATCTTGACTGATCTTGATATCAAAACGAGCTTGATCCACAATAACGCCCCTATTAATGATTCCATGACGGACAGGTGTCGCACTTGTACAATTACGAAATGCATAAATATTCTTGAAGATTACATTTCAGAATAATATGACAGAGTCTATCCAGTTTTAAAGCCGAGCAAGCGCCAAGGGTATTTAACAAGGAAATAATATCCTTTTAGACTCGCCTGGCATGGGCTGCCTAGCAGGGACCTTTTTTATGACTACATTCTAACGAGCCCCTACTAATGATCATTTGCTATCACCACAACAGTGGATTTAAATGTGTGGAAACGCTCTTTGGAATGAGGACGGGGATGTCCTTGGATCAAAAGACTAAATCTTTCGGACGATGAATGGGGGAAAATGATAACTCCAGTCACAAACTCCAGATTTATACAGACCAAATTTTATGAATGCTGGCATCCCTCTCCGGGGGTAATGGGATTCTTATTCAACGGAGACAGTACTATTGTGCTCCTCTATAGCCGTTTTTTCGGGATCATCGCTGCTCTGCATTGCCATACCGTGCACGAAAGCTTCTTGGCGCACCCCTTGTTAGGGCAACTAGCAAAAGAGTTACTGCGAGGTTTTCGAATCAGCTAATGACTGGGGTCAATATGGAGGTATAGATGTGGAGGTGAGCTATGTTAGAGAGGAGAGAGAGATGTTTTATTTTCTCCGTATTTTAATCATTAGACACTACTAAGATGCATCTCCAGCTATTGCGAGAGTGGTCCAGAATATAATTTCTGCGTACTCAGCTATCTGGAATATTCAACATGAAACCTGGACCGGGTTTCCGGCATATTTCGACCGCCGTTGATATATCAACTATGGCTAAGTTAACTGGGTCGCGTCCAATCACACGTCACGACACTCGCCAGCTATACTAATCCTCATCTCTAGAACCCTTCGAGGGGACTATCGCTCGGGTGATTCTACCCAACCTAAGCGAAATTATGTTCCTTATGCAGTCTCACAAATACCCAGAATTTAATGACCCCCGTCTCAACTGGATCTTTTTAAGCTTGGGGATGTGGATGTTGCGGTTTGCCGGCCTTATCGAACTCCATGTCGGTGATATCTCAAAATACGGACGGCTCCATCAACTTTATACGGATTACTCTAGAGGCCTTTTAAACGACAACGCAGCTGCGAGGCAGCAATTGGCTGAGCTCATCGGTGAACTGCGCCATGACGTCCTCAGCCGCGCTGATGTGGTCTTTGCCACTCTTTCTTAATGTGGCACCGCCAAAACCTACACCTCGATCTTATCCACATCCATCAATTCTCCCTCGATGCAGAAATACTCGTCGTTAAATCATCATAACCAGGAGTGGGCTTCAAATAAATCAAAATACATTACTGGCGTTTCTTTGTCCACCCTATTTCCGTCTCAGGTTACGTATTATCCTGTTATCTTGCCTGTCACATTGAAAAATCCCTCAATGGATCACCTTGGTGGTCTCAAAGATCAATCACTGTGTTTCTACTCAGTTAGCCATTGCACCCCAGGCTGTTTCCCATTTGATGGCATGAGACAAAAGGACCAGGTATCCAACCATATACCAAGACCAGGATATGATGAAAATCTCATCTATCAGCCATGGGGCCTAGGAAGATGATCCATAATACCTATGAAAACTTACAATTCATCAACAAGGGGTTTTTCATTCCTACTCGCGATTTCATCAGAGACAACACACATTTGTTTCTTCGCTTGCTCACTTCCATCAACAATCAAATAAGCATCAAGCCATTATCCAGGCCTGCTGATGAAAGCATTGACTCTTATGCCTTGGTGTGGCGCAAACTCTTTCTCATGACACTTAGGGTTGTTAACGGTCCACTTCGCTCGTCTGGTGAGACGTGGATGAAAGTGGACTGCTGGAATACGCCACAACTCTGCAAAGTCCTCTTGCCTTTTGAAGAGTAGTCTTAAGGGACGTACAGGACATTGAGGAGAAACTGCGAAAACACCGAGCCAAGAATTAAAGGGAAAGCTAGGATTATTCTCGTCCATGTGTCAGTTATGGTGCATCCAATACGATCAATGGATATCCCACACCGCATGATAACAATCGTCTTCAATCACCCTACTGGATGGTGAATCCAACATGGCTATGAGAGTAACTTTTAAATTTACGAAATGCGTCACAATCATTCGTGGCAGGGATGATATGAACTCCTGTCATTGGGCGGAAGGACTGCTTACATGCCTATTACTAGCAGACTGAGGAATTCTCAGATGAATCGCCTCAGATCGTGACCCCATTTGTCAAGCCCCTGATGCAGTCAATTAGTGCCAGCCACAAACCGCCCTGCCACCATGGTTTGAATGCCATGTAATAATGCAAATATCAAACGCACGCTTCATATCAACCATTGAGAGATTCTGTTATCGGAGCTTCACAAGTTCACTCATAAACTAGATAAAGTGGCCTTGGTTTATGTCCATTCTCGCGCTGAAGCTTTGGACCTGGCCCAAATACTCGGCATTCCATTTTACACCTGCAAACTCGGCGCGCCGACCAAAGATTCAATTGTGAAACAATTGAGAGCTGGCAAAATCCCCACCGTGATGGCCACGTCAGGCCTTGGAGATGGGCTTGACCTTCCTTATGTTGACTATGTCATTCATTGGAATGGCTCGAACTCTCTCGTCCATCTGGCCCAACACTCAACACGCGGCGGTAGGCAAGGCCTGCCCTACCCTTCGTCGACTATATTGTCCACTGGAGTGGCTCCTACTCTGCCATCCATCCAGCCCAGAATTCTACACGCGGCGGACTCAGACACCTATGATGAATGATAATTCTCGGACAGATAATCAATCAGAATTAACCAACCAGACAGTTGAAATAGTTCTTCGGCATCTAATTATGATGTTAAATAACCCCATGCAATGGCCACACACCCTGTCAATACTACAGCTACTGAACTCCACGGTATCCTCCACAATTAAGAAGTACCCTCACGAAGTGATGTATGGGACTCCCATGCAAAATCCCATTAATCTGGCCGCAGAAAAAACGCCGACAAAACAAGCAAGACTTCTAGATGGAATGATTGGGCTAGGGGGCACCCTGGTAGATAATGTCGAGGAAACTGCACACTTCGGGCAGCCTGCATGATACTCTCACAGACACAGTCATTGGGTTCTTTGTCGCAAGTCAGTCGTGGTTGACTGCCAACAGGTGGGCCAAGCCAGAGAATACGACGCCGCAACTCTCTGCATTAATATACTACTGCAGGGATGTTTTGTTATTTGATGTTCCTATCATCACTGCTTCTGTGGATAGCCTCATAGAACAAAGTGAAATACACAGCAAGATACTAGCAGTCTCCAGAGAATATTTACATGATGGCCAACCAGTGATTTCTCAGAACTTTTTAACCTTCAGCTTCTGGGAAAAGCTGTTGGGTCCTTGCCCCCAGTTGAACAATCCGAACAGCTACAAAAACAACGGGAAAGGTTAGAAGAATTGGGGACAGTCATTGCAACCAAGGATGATGAGATTAAACATCTCAGGGACTCGAACGACGCCATTACAAAGGGCCTAGAGAGCCTCAAGGGCTCAAATGTCAAACTGACTGAACGGAATTAAGCCTTAGGGGTCAAAATCAAAGATCTTGAAGAGTAGCGTTGGTTCCCTAGTGTCCTCTTCGGTCGTAGGTTTGGATCAATAGTTGATGCACAGTACCTTTCCTTCCGGAATACGGAGCAGGTCTAACCCAGTCTTCTCATCTCTTTTATATAGGAAGCCATCTCTGAGTTCAAAACTAACAGCATCGCAAGGGGAACTTTGAAGCTCATTCATGTAATCGCCAATCCTTTCGCAAATCTGGAAGAGTCGAGGTAGAAATGGATAGTCAAGTCTCAGGCCACCCCGAAGGAGACGCTGGAGGTGGTTGACAGGATAATCAATGGTCAGGGGGACATCGTTTTGGAGGCGTTTGTTGAAAGGGGACCCGAGACTCAAAGATGTCGCACCGCGACAAGGACCGGGTCCCAACCGGGATAGAAAGACTAGGAGCCTGAAACGGAAAAGGGGATGTGTTCCCAGGCTGGGCCACGAAAGAAGAACAAGGACTGAATTCGAAACATCGACGATTCACAACCTTTCAAGAAAGGAGCCCAGATAAAGGACTCCTCGATGCAGTCCAGGTTTTTCCTCCCTGCCCTTGAACAGAAAAGTGAGGACGCCTTTGAGCAAGGAGATTCCAGTGCCCCGTCGACATCAGTCTTTAGATGGCTCGTCGAAGATAATTCATGAGTACTGTTAGTGGTGGAACGCATGACACAGCATGCGCGGTCAATAAACAAGATAATATTCCTTCCTACCTTTCAAGCAGTTCATGTCAGGGAGCTTTCTCGCGTCTTCACCATCACCATAACTAGCAGAGCAATGAGATCATGGTTATTGAATCATCTTGTCTTGTGTGTTCTTTTTCTTCTTTTCTAAGCTCCCACCGCTATGTAAGGGGATTTGAGTTTTGCCAGTACTAAGTTACACTCTTTTGTGAAAAGTTCCTAGTGTAGAATAATACCATGGCAATTGAGCTCGACCATCATCACCAGACTAACTGGAAGCTAAGGGGCTGAACGATTGCAGACATCAACGCTTGGCTCTTCTTGTTTTTTCAATTTTTTTTTTCCTTCGCCATTTCAATTTTTATCTACTTCTCTATTTTCTATTTAAGGTTTTATTTTTAATTTATTTTTAATTTTTTCCCCTTGTTTTTGCTTGTTTTATCTTGTTTTTCTTCTTGTTTTTTTTCAGCCCCTTTCCACTTCCATGATTCCATGATTGCATCCCGTATCCCGCTTTACCTCCTCCTCCTCCTCCTCCTCATCTCCTCACATCTGTCGCCCATACCAACTGCGCCTGTCCTTGAAAAGAAAGAATAATAAAAAGACAAAAATAGATAAAACATCTAATTAACAGAGCTACCGCCCTCAACGGTCGAACCCATCGACATTCATCTTGTTCTTGCAGGTCAAAAAGTGCACACGGACAAATTTTAAAACACCATCGTGATGGAAAGACAGGAGGAGACAAAAGCTGATACGCAAAAGAGGCGGAAAATAAATTAAATTAAAAAAAAAAAAAAAAGAGGAAAGAAAAATATAAGAAGA
>QGQJ01001554.1:0-15891 GCA_003206725.1 Blastomyces emzantsi
GGTTAGTGGGAGTGGGGATGGGGATGAAGGGTTGATGGATGGGGTGGAGGGTGGTAACTAAGTGTTTGGGAATATGGGTTTTGTTTTTTCTTCAAATGACTGAGTGAACGAAGCAAATCATGGGAGGTGAAAACTAATTCCCGCCTTGAATAGAGGGATCACGTTTCGCAAGCTCCCTGGCTTGCGAGAAAACTTTGGAAGAAACAACCCAAACTTGCAGGAGAAGGATATATGTACTAATTTGCAAGTAGAAGGAGATAGCTAGTCCCGTTAATCTCGTTAAATATGGCTATTATTCTAATCAACTACCCGAACCATTCCCAGGTTAATCAATGGATAAACATACACCAATATGCAGTGGAAGAATGACCAAAAACAAAACAGCCTTTAGAAGTAAGACGAACACAAAGAATTGATGGTACCCGGTGCTGTATCTGGGTATTGTCTATCAAAATAAATATAAATAAATATAAAAAATAAAGAAGGCTATCCAGAATAATCTAAGGAGAAAACGGGCAAGAGAGACGTGGAGATATTTCCCCTAGTCAATTCCTATGTTCATAGCCGCGTGTTTTGGGACTTCGCTGGCGTACATCCGTACTTCCACCAGAATCACTCAATGCACCATAGCCACTCTTCTGTCTAATCTTCGTCTTGCTCTGACCCCGAAGCGCTCCGGTTTCGTTGCCATTCTGCGATATTTTCCCCGGGATCTTCGTCGCAACCAAATCCATCCCCACACGGAACGTGTGATCCCTCCAGACAACCGTTGAACCACCATAGAAAGCACATAGCCAGATCGGCAATGCCAATGCCTCCCTGCCCAACCAGGCAAGGAACCACTCATGGAACGGGCGTCTAGTGCAAAAAGTCTTGGCCCGAGCGAATCTGGGGTGGTGCGGGAGCGCGAAGGAGGGGGTATGGTCGTCTATTTCGAGGGCAGTGGCGGAATGTAGTGTTATATAGAGCAACCAGTCAATGAGGGCCCAGAAAGCGATGCTGATAGACCAGAATGCAAAGAATGCACCCCAGGTGCCTAGATGAGTGGCGTATTGGGGGAGGAAATGAGGGAGGAGGTTGCTAAGTCCGAAGGCAAGATAAGTGGAGCAGAGGAACGATTCAGTACCTGGCTCGGCGAGCGTGGCGAGCAGCACAGTGAATTTGCGCACGCGGAGCCAGCGGATGCGCCGGCGGATGTAGGCTTTGACGCTCATGTGGGCTACTGGCTGGATGGCGACATCACCATATACCAGCTTGTGTCTACCCCATCGCTCGCCTTCTTTGGTTGGGGGTTTCCCTTGGAAGAGACAGTCCCCGATGAGATGGTCTTCGCAGATGTTGTCCGAGAAGTAGTCAATTCCGGGACGTCGGGGTTGTGCGCGGGGTTTTGCAACGGCGGGTGAAGTGAGGTAGTCCAGATGTGTGCGGCGAAACATGGTTGATTTACCAACAGCGCAAGGGGCGATGACGATAGTGTTGATTGCGGAGTAGAATTTGGAATGGGAGGATGAGAGAAAAAGTTCCTCTAGACGGCCTCCTGCTGTGGCTAGGGCAGATGGCTTTCCGTCATTTTTCATCTCTGTAGATGGTGTCGGGAGACTGACAGGGTTGTAGTCGTGATGTGACAAGTCCTGGATCTCGTCCGTACATCTCATTGACGGCTCTCCATTTCCTATATCGACCGCGATGGGCATTTGATGCGCGAATCTGTACTGCTTCCCGACAGTGCCATCAGCTGCGACTATTCCGCACAGGTTATCCACCATTCTGCCACAAACACCCTTTCCCATCCAAACATTGCAATCCACAATCCACACAATATCACCCTTGGCCTCGTTATATGCACGACTCATATTCCTAATTTTCGGGTTGGGTCCCAGCCGGTCGCCATCCTCACTTTCCTCCTCGACAAAAATCCGAGCATCTGCGTCTGGGAAGTCCTCCAATAATTGTTTCAGCAGAGGATATGCCGGATCGGATTTGGATGCAACGCAGAGGTATATTGTAAGCTTATCTTTCGGATACTCCTGACGGAAACTAGCAGCCAGACACTCGTAGAGGCAGGGCTCGAGATCCTTGACGGGCCGAATGATGGTGACATGACGAACCTGAAAAGGGCGAAGTGAGGCGGAGAAGGATTTTTTTGGGCTGGAGGAGAAATTCAGTTGTCTAGATATCAGGTTTAAAAAAACCTACTCGTCAGCACGTATATTTCAAAGGCTATCTAGCGCCAGCTAAATGTAAATCTCTATCCAAAAAAAGAAAAAAAAAAGAAATACGCAAAAAAATATATATAAGCTCACAATCGAGTCCATCCCACGAGAATCACAAAGGTCACAATCAGGTACCAGATGACAGCAGCCCAACTGGCCACAATCAACCAGGGGTGATATGGCCCCTGCTGCAACGGCAATCCATTGCTGATAGCAACAGGAGAATTGGAACTGGAGAAGCCCACCGCCGTTCGATCTGCCTGCATCAGGCCGCTGACTACAAGGACGCTTGACACAAACAGGCTATTTGTATTAAAGAGGAGACAGCTGGGGGGTAATTGGATGCGTAGCTGGGAGAGGAAGGCCAGGACATAGACAACGACGAGTGCATACTTGGAGGGAGCAGAAGAGAGCGAAAAAAGGAGGTGGCCGAAGTAGGATATATCTGCGCCCTAGGTAGCGAAGGGGGAGAAAAAAAGAAAGAAAGAAAGAAAAAAGAANNTTTTTTTTTTTTTTTCGTTTTGGCTGACAACCCATGAGCCTGTGATATCTCTTTCAATATGCGGATGTGCCGGAATACAAACAACTCCACTGCCGGTGGAGAACGGCTTTTGCATTTCGACATCTGTGCTAGACCTGTTGATAAATTACATCTGTACCTGACCAAGCTAAATCATTTTATTGTTTGACAGTGGTGGTGGTGTTTGGAGCGGTGAACGCGATCTACTTGGCCACGAGGAGGAAATAAACAGATCTACAAGCCATCAGCAAATAATATGCACTCGGGTATGTACTACTGCACATTGACCTATGTACGCTGTATGACAGAAGTGAATGCAAGCAAAGCCCTTGAGTTAAATAAGCACACAAGGGCTGTGAAGAAATAGGAAAAAGAAATTATGACCTCCTGAGCCCGGGAAACAATGTTCTTAAGCTTTAGCTTTACATATTGATTTTCAATGCAGGTCCCACCGTCCCAACAATGACCTTGTTACTGTTCTACCGCAGGCAAACCATACAGTTTAACAATGGGATTGTGAAGCGCAATGCACCCAAAGACCGCCTGTTCTCGTGGAGCTTGATGTGGCGTACATCTGTAATAAGGGGAGGAACTACGAAGTGTGTGAGAGCCCGCGGTACCACGGGCAAAAAAGAATAGAACTAACTGCCTTTTCAAGTGGGCCTGGCCGAATCAAAGTCTGTGGCATGTCAACTTGGGCGGTTGTGGCGCAGTGGAAAACCCACATTAAAACTATGGAGTACCAACACCTAGGTAAGTAAGGTTTCTCCATAGATTCGGTCTTGCTGAAGCCCAGAGTCCATGCCAGCGGAGTGTGCAGAGGAGTAAGGGCACCCATCGTACATTGACCATTACGAAGAGCCGACACAACTAAATATAGAGAGGAATTGCCGCATAGAGACTCCCCTCACACTGGAAAATCTTCATATTGCATGGCGGCGCGGAGCAATTTTAGGGTATGTTATTGCCAAATCAGGTTGGCGTCGGAGTGATTTCGCATCGAGACGAATCGGGGAGTCTGAATAGTGTTAAAAAGTTCATATAGTTGCTTGGGTGATGATCCGGAAATTATACAAGCGGATCCTGGGACTTAAATCCGCGGATAATCGTCTGGTATCTTGATGTTTCTTGAAATAATTCTGACAAAGAGTATCACTAGGGGAGATTTTGCACCCAGTTCCCGAATCTGGCACTCTAGATAGTTAAGATCACCAATGTCGCACGGGGTCAACAGTTCAGAACCTCAAAAGTGCCCGTCGTCAGGTTGAAAAGCACGCAATACCTATAGGCTTCCCTGTGGATCCTACCATCGATCGCGAGTAAATAGGTCCCTACCCAGCTCGAAGTGATTGACTTCACAAGCACTGAGGTCGATGAATTTTCAGTGGACCCGCATAGCACAGCCCAGCTCGATCAGGAATCCATGATTGACGTTTCTACGTGACGTCCGTCAGTGAAGTCAGTCTTTTTGATGCTTCAAGAGAAGGTGAAGGATGGACGCTGATTTTTGAAGAAACTCTTGGAAGAATCGATCGTCATACAACGGATATCAAGCTCTCAAAACCGTGGCTAAGCGTTGAATCGAGCCATGTAGAGCTGCTTGAAAAACAAAGTCAGCAGTTCTAGGCATGTCCAATGGAGCTTTGCCGCCAATGAATATTCGTCCCTCCCAGCAGGTATGAGCAGCACATTTGCTTTTGCATGAGGCTATATCTAGATTCGGATGACGAGTGATAAAGAGAGAGCATCGCAAGGAGCAAGAAAAAGGAGCGGCAAACATTCTTCAGAATAACTAATCATAAATACGTCAGCTCAGACTGTTGCGCTCAAGCACTCAGGCCGACCTGGGGCTTCTCGGGATTATTTGAGGTTCACTATCAAATCGACGATGGATGCTAAGGAATGCAGGAAAATCGCTCATAATAATATAGTTTCAATCCTTGCGGTGGCTATGCATTGCGGCACGAGGCGACACCGGCGAAAGTCTAGTCCAGGCATGACGCTGTGTATGGGAAATCTTGGGCGGGCTGAGCTGGTTTGTTAGCATATCTGTGTGTTCAGCACCGAGCAAGTTGGAGATGGAAAATGGGGAGTGGTTTGCATGCCGATGGCTTCAACTTACAGGAGGGAGAGAGTGGAGCCTGAGCCTATCACATGTGGTTGGTGGTTAGGCATACGCTCGGGGCACTAGGGGCTGAACGGCGAAGCTAGCTTTAGCCACTATCTTGACCTCCGACATCAAGCAAATCCCCTCGCTCGCTTAGCCCAATCATTATATCAGTCAATATCATGCCTTACATCCCGCCCGGTATGAAAATTTCGGCGGGGGGTTACTCCTTCGCATCTCGAGAGTTACTTGCACTCTGCCGGCCCTGGTGTGGCAGGTTAAATTGTGATTGCTGGATATTGCCCTGCGGACAAAACAGGCTGGCCTAGTCTGGACATGGCTCAACAGGTGTGTTAACTTTTGCATCCAACTGCCTGGTGTGAGTAGGGCTACATGAGGAGCTTAGAGGACGAGGAACTTCGGAAGATAAGGCTTTCCAATTGCTGTCCCTTGCCATTTTGCTTGCACTCCTTCGGGTTAGCACCTCTACATTACTGTGTTGATTGTTTTGGTATCTAAAATTATATAGGGCCGTTTACATTGATCCCAATGCATTAGTAAATACACTCACAAGCCAGTGGAGATCCAGGGCTTCACTTAACTTCTACGCTTAGTTAATGACGTGTATCTTGAATTTGTTGCTCAAGCAGTCCAACGAGGAAAGTATGTGGGAAGTGACCCTCCTTATTATTTCTCTCGTTCGCGATTGTGTTTTAACCCTTAGTTTCGCGAAATATCAATTCTATCATGCCGTGCGAAATGCATGAGAAAAAGAAGGTACAAAATACTGCAACCAACGGCACCAATGATTTAATCGCCGATAGAAGCTTATGAAGCACGTTACTCGGCGATATACTTGATTTTATTTGAGATGTTAATGGGCAAATTACTGCACCCAATTTCTGGCTACCCGCCCTTGTTATTAGTTCCAATCCGCTGGCACATGTATCGGCTGTCTCTTTTTGGCCATGACGATTCATTCAGTGCCTGATGCTATGTTTTTTTGCAGCAGAAAACTGAGGCTGAAGATGGAAACATGTTTGGATTTTTACGCATCAATTAGCACTTCGTCAGTGCTTAGTTGCTTCCCGGAACTAGCAAAAATTCCGCATCCTATCCAATAACCGCTACAACGGGTTATTAGTCTGAGAAATTCTTTTCTTTTTCTCCCATCTTTCGTCACATAGTATCGGCCTTCCACAGTGCTTCAGGTCCTTGTCGTACGTTTTCCCGCTTGGTCTATGAGGCATTTATTTTTTGCTCTTCTCCCGCAAAGGGGAAGCTCAGCCCCAATGGATCTTTGCAACCTATCCCTTGGTAGCCGGATGTTGCATCCTGTTCTTCCTTTGGGTCACTTTGAACCGTTTTTAGCTTCTGGATCTTTTGGCTGGGGAAGGTCTTTCCTATTGCCGAGCTGCGCACCTGAAGAATCAGGTATGATTCAAGGATCGCTATTATCAAATGGGGTGAGAAAAAGGGGGCCCGAAGGGATCGAATATTTTTTTGAAAGCTGCCTGCCCTCTATTATAAAAAGGACATGCATCGGCCCCTGTTTCTAACATTGTTTTCAATACTCCTATCTTTGCTGCTTGAAATTGTTTTAAACACTTGATATATTGCGGAGAATGAGTGGCAAGAATGAAGGCCCTCGCGTCCGCATTGCGGGCGAGACACACCCTTTTTCTAAAAATCCGAGGCGTGCTCTCCATCGCGCTGTGTCAAGTTCCTCTATGTCAATTCGCAGCATTCATAGCAGAGTGGCAGCTCCAGAGGCAGTACTTCCAATTACTTACCGGTCCCTGTAAGTTATTATCTCTATTTTGTCTGGAGCGCCATCAATATCCTAACAGCATGCTCAATTCAGATCTTATAATATCAACGAAGACTCAAAGGAAGGTGAACATCTCAACAAGAAAGATGCGAAACATATTCGTGGTACGTTCTTAATTTACATCTTAACTTATCATAAATTTCTTCTCCGTTACCCTATTTAACAAGCAATAGATCTGGAGGAGTTAGATTGGCATTTGATATCTGCCGACGAGCTATTCCGAAGGTTCTCAACATCATCCTCTGAGGGGCTCTCTGCCGAACAGGTCTCTCGACGCACATCGGAATATGGGAAAAATAAGCCCACCCCACCGCCATCCGGCCTTTTTCGAAACATCGTCAGCTATGTTTTTGGTGGTTTTGGCCCTTTATTGTTTATAGGTTGTATTCTTGTCTTTATCGCATGGAAACCACTTGGAGATCCTCCTGCCCTCGCGAATCTCGCACTTGCTATTGTCCTTGCCGCTGTATTTGTTATCCAAGCAGCGTTCAATGCCTGGCAGGATTGGTCCTCCTCCAGAGTAATGGCTTCGATTACCACCATGCTTCCGGACGAGTGCATGGTTGTTCGAGAAAACAAGCAGGAGTGGACGACAGCGACCAAACTTGTTCCTGGTGATATCGTCAAAATAAAACAAGGAAACAAACTCCCATCAGACTTGCGCTTTATTGAGGTGTCATCTGATGCTAAGTTTGATCGTTCAATTCTTACTGGTAAAGTCAAACTCAAAAGTTCCATGATTGCCCATATGTAATTCTAATGAGTGTAACTGTAGGGGAATCTGAACCCGCTCAGGGGACTGTTGACCATACGGATAAAAACTACCTCGAAACACGCAATATTGGACTTCAGGGCACCCACTGTGTTTCTGGTAGCGCAATAGGCGTTTGCGTCGCTATAGGAGACAATACAGTGTTCGGACGAATTGCTGAACTAGCCAGTAAACCCCGACACGAATTAACCCCATTGCAGAAGGAAATACTGCGCTTCGTTTTGATTATCGTTGGTATTATTATTACTGTAGTTGTACTAGTTGTAGTCCTGTGGCAAGTTCCCTTTTCTCTACTTCGTACCACTTCTATACTAACGGCTGTCTAGGGCTGCTTGGTTGCGGCGAGATCATCCCGATTGGATCAATGTCCCCCTTCTTATTGTCAGCTGCGTCTCGGTGGGAATTGCTTTCGTACCGGAAGGGCTTCCTGTTGCTGTCGCCATGAGCCTCACCATCGGAGCGAATATTATGAAGAAAAATAAAATCCTCTGCAAGTCTCTCGCAACGGTCGAAACTCTTGGTTCTGTTTCCGTCATCTGCACAGATAAAACTGGAACTTTGACGAAGGTAGACTGATCCTCGAACTCTTGTTTTTTGACATTTTCTAATACATTTTGCTCTCTAGAATGAGATGTTTGTGACTGATTGTTACACTGGTGCGGAGGAATACACCGAAGAAACTGCGCGTATAGCTATCCACGGGAGAGAAGAGACAGACGCCTCATTTGGTAACTCATTGAGTCAGCTATGCAGAGTAGGATGTTTGTGCAATGCGGCGGAGTTTGATACCTCAACACTCAGCTATCCGCCAGACAAGATGAAAATGTATGGTGATCCGACAGATCAAGCTATTCTGCGGCTCTCAGAATCATTGGGATCCGTCAATAAGCTACGAAACGATACGAAAAAACTTTTTGAGATCGCCTTCAACAGTCGGAACAAGTTCATGATCCGTATAATGCACTCGTTGCACGCAGATGTTGAAGACATGTACGCACCACTACTTTGCCTTGGTTTAATATCATCAACTAACCGTTCTTAGGCTTTATATTAAAGGGGCACCAGACGTCCTGATTCCGAGATGCAGCAGTGTAGTTCAAAAGGATGGCACGGTTAAGCCCCTTTCGAGCGTGGATTTAACACAAATCGAATCGGTCAAGAACAAGTTGTCACTCATGGGCAAGCGCGTAATTCTTGTTGCGCAAAAGGCACTTGGGCCAAATGCTGGCCACCTGCTGTCGTCTTCAAATACGGAAAAGGCAGTGATGATAGAGTCTAAGGAGGATTTGACTTTTGTCGGCCTTCTTGGTCTTATAGATCCACTTGTGAGTACTTGATGTTCCATCCATGGTCTATGTTCGCAACGTTCTCACTCCTTTAACAAACAGAGAGAGGAGATACCTGGTGTCATTCAAACACTACGGACTGCTGGCATTCGTTTAATTATGGTAGGATTTCCCACGCCTCTGTTGTTGGGCAGGTTCGGTGCATATCTGATCTATATCAAATAATAGGTGACAGGAGACTTCAAACTTACTGCGCAAGCAATCGCTATTGATTGTGGAATTATAAAAACAACTCCATCCCTTATTCACGGCGCCACGGAGCTTGATCGTGACTTCGTATTTTCACCAGAGAAGTTGGAAAACTTTCGGTCAATTGTCATAAGTGGACCTGAGCTGATAACTCTCAATGAAAACCAATGGGAACAACTCTGCAACTACCAGGAAATCGTTTTCGCGCGTACCACACCGGAACAGAAGCTTCGAATTGTTAAAGAATTTCAAGCACGTGAAAATATTGTAGCTATGACAGGCGATGGTGTCAATGATGCGCCGGCCTTGAAGGCAGCCAATGTGGGGGTTGCGCTTGGTAGTGGTTCCGATATTGCAATAGAGGCAGCAGACATGGTGCTACTCGATTCGTTTGCTGCAATTGTTGAAGCTGTTAAATATGGGCGTGTGGTCTTTGGTAAGTTCGGGCACTTTTATTTCCATTGAAGACAAACCGCTGATGGGCGTAGATAACTTGAAAAAGACTATCCTCTATCTTCTTCCGGCTGGCAGCTTTAGCGAATTTTGTAAGTATTCCCCCTCAAAAGCCGATATCTGGATTTTCTACTGACGTTGTATACTAGGGCCGGTGATGGCGAATGTCGCTCTTGGTGTTCCGCAGGTTCTGTCTTCATTTCTAATGGTATGCTTCAGAGATTCCGCAAAAGCTTTGCCTCGCTAATTAATGATAACCTTAGATTGTCATCTGGTGAGCCCAGGCATACCTGCGATATCAGGACTCTGGTCTAGGATACTGATATAAAATAGTCTCTTTACGGACGCTGCTGGTGCTATCAGCCTAGCATACGAGAAGCCGGAAGCTGACGTGCTCCTTCGACCACCCCGTGTTCCAAGGAAGGATCGTCTGGTAAACACCAAACTCATTCTCCATGCCTATGGATTTGTCGGCGTCTATGAATGCGCCCTTTCTTTTATCATGGCATTCTGGTACATGGAGGTACGTCACGCAACACCTATTCGGTCCATTCAACTGATAACCTCAAAATTAAATCGTACTGAAACCATTCCCCATTCCTTGGGTGTCTGTAGAGACGGGGTATTCCTTTCGAGGCCCTGGCACTGAAGTACGGCAATTTGGATCCCAAATACGGCCCCGACTACATTGTCGAGATAACCAATAAGGCCTCCTCGATCTACTTCGTCAATTTGGTTGTGATGCAATTTTTTAACCTCCTCGCCGTCCGCACCAGGCGGCTAAGCATCTTCCAGCAGTCACCAATTTTCAAAAAGCAGTCCCAGAACCCATCCATCTTTATAGCCATGGCATGGGCCTTGTGTATAGTGTTCATATGTAGGTCTTTGTGCTTCCTTCGAATCCCTCTTCCCCCCCTTACCCTAACCCTGACTGTTTCTCTCCATCCTAATATTGCTTCACTTGGGCTTTTGGTTCCATAAAACTACAGAAGATCGCTTACCTTCGCCACATAAAAACCCAGTCTGTTATATCCCGGGCCTCCAAAACACCGTCGCAACCACAACAGTGCCGGCAGAGCACTTTTTCCTTCCTGTTGCTTTTGGTCTTGCGCTCTTTTTTTTGGACGAAGCTAGAAAGTACAGTGTCCGGCGCTGGCCGAAAGGGCTTCTTGCGAAGATTGCCTGGTAATAGAGGTTTGGATTGATTTGTTTGCAGAAGAGAAGGGGGGCGGGGGACAAGCCGCGGCGAAATTAGTTAGATACGCTGATTTATTGTGGTGGGTAGCAAGAGTTAACTACGGAATTGGGGGTACTATTGACGATCAAATGCTTCGTTTATGCGTAGCCATATTAGCCGGCCGACTACGACGAATTGATTTCTACTATCCTCGCCCTTCGATCTCGCTGCTCCACCTGAGAACGGCTTTGGAGTTATCGTATTGGGGTGTTGGAGTGAGACCCCAAAAACAGTCATCCTCTAAAAATGCTAGCTTTTTGTTTTTTCTCGTGGGAGATCTACGCGTATATGTTTTGGGTTGAGAAATCGGGCGCAAGGCTAATCCGTAACGATAATGCGAAACCTAACGCCACTGGAGCCCCTTCAAGATACCGTAATGGGCCCAAAGACTCGGGATTGAGAATTTTGCTTCGTTTTCCAGGAAATGCAGATCACTATGGAAGGGCGGAGAACTGAGGAGGCAATTTCCTCAGGCAGCAAACGTGCACATAGCATGGGGGTTGGACTGTGGATATCAATCTGGCCTTTTGTCAAAACATTTATCCACCGCCCTGGGAAGGATTACTATCTCTCTCCGGATTAGCTGGTCTCAAGAGTTGTTCTATCAAGCTTCGAATTTGCGTATGGTGGTTTTCGATTTTTGCATCTGTTTGATCATCGATTTGAAAGAAGTTGTGTAAAATCTGTATGGATATTTTGTTTAGCAACTGCTTCAAATCGAGATTGACAGGCAAACCAGACTGGTAATGGGAATAAAATGCACCGCCAAACTTCAATTATACGATGGATCTCCTCACCTGGCCGCGAGGCACAAATAGTGTCTTCGATTCACCACCTTGGTTTTGCCCATATCTGTATATACCTGGCGCGGATTGGGCAATATCAAGCCAATAAAGAGCCAGGGAACTACTGGCATCAAAAGTAGATAAGATAATTGTAATTTGTGCCTCGCGGCTAGATAGGGAGATAGGATGGTGAGGAGGAAACTTGCTTGTAGCCCCGCAGGCGGCAGAAGGCTTTCAAACAAACGTTAGGCTGGCCCGCTTTTATGATTTGATTCGGAAGAAACTCCGCCAGAATAATGGACACAGAGTTTAACTAAAAAGACGCCATCAATTCGCTCCACATCAAGCCATGCAATTCGCAATCATGTTGCTCAAGCGGATCAAGGCTCTAAGATAACCCTAAAGACGCCACATCACGCTAAATGGCAGGGTCGGCTCCAGGATGGCGAGGGTGAAGAATTCGACTCCGCCAAGTGCAGCCAAGGTGTTAGGTTCAGCCACATGTCTCGTGCGCCGTTTCCGCAGAGATTCTTCTTGTTGTGAGAGTCTAAAAACGTTGACAGTAGCTCGAGAGTTGCATGAGAGCGATAGTAAACATGTGAATGCACTATTGAGGCAATATTAAAAGGATGGTGTATTTACAATGGGAATAACAGATGATGAGAAAGTGAACGAGAAAAGCGTGCGAAAAGAGTTGTGCATGACAACGTATATTATTGATAATGAGAACAACATCGGGAACCGCAACGACTGCCGTTTGAAAACTGGACATTGGAGCGTGTTGATGCTGCCAGGCACTCAGGGGTTTGGTTGAATACGGCCCGAACCCACACCTCGGCCCGGAATCAACCAACCCGCAAGGGCACGCTAGCCGAAAATGGGAAAGCTGCGCGCCCCGATGACCGCCGGCCATTTTCCGCTCGTGATACCATACCGTTGTCCCGCGTCCCCAGTAGAAATTAACCCGCCCTGTGGTCCCAGGTCCCACCGCGAGGCATCCCCCCTGCACGTCCACATGCAGCACTAAATGACACTCTTGGCTTTTGCGTACTTTCGTTGCCACTCATCATTAAGATTCCGATAATCCTCAGGACCATATGGATCCCACATCTCCGCCATGAGCCCTCCCTTCCGGCGCGGTTCGAGCCCCATATCGTGCATCAGCATGTCAAGGTACGGCACTGCATCAAAGATAAAGCTAGGTGCTTTGTCACCCCAGTCCGTAGGATACCGCCATTTGCCAAATCGGTTATGCAGCATTGTCCCATACCGCAGTGCACGCATCTTTTCTTCGTCGCCAATTGCTGCCGCGGGATCATTCGCCAGCAGCCCAGAGAAGTAGGCGCTGACCCATAGACCCTGTAGATGTGCGGTGATGACGTTGCTGAAGTTGCTGACCATGCCGACAACTGCCACGTCGCGGAACTTCAGGAAACGCTCCGATGGCGGTACGATGAAGTGATGCAGCATATAGGGCGTCAGCGGGGTCCAGGGCGTTATTTCGTCCTCTGTGTCAATTCCCTTCTGAGATGTCAGTGGGACGTAATTCTTGTTCCAGATTGGCTGGTCTTTGAGCCTCGGGTAGCGCTCGAAAATCTCTTTGTCGGCGCGTTCGATGAGGTCAAGTTGGTTGGCGAGGTCTTCCGCTGGGGCTTCCGAGGAGAGGGCGTGCGGGAGCCCCATCTCCTTATCGATTCCCTCGGGAAGGAACTTCATGGGTGGGACGTGTTTCCATCCGGTAACTGCGAGGAAAGCATCTGATTCCAGCTCCGTACCGTCAGCCAGATGCACCTTACCAGGGCTTAGCCGGTTTACTTCGCCCACGTGGATCGAGATTTTGTCGCCACTCCTGATCATTTCGAAAAAGTCAGTGTCATAGTTGAAGATGCTGAAGCTGGTCCCTGTGAACATAGGGTGAGTCCATGGCTTTAGTTTCGCGGTTTCTGGGTGCTTGTCGAATTCCCCGAGTGTTATTACATCTCCGCCAAGTACGCTCCAAAAACCGTTGACGATGGCTCGGCCGATAGCAGTGCCATGGAGGAAGTTGCGGATGCCACAGTAACCACCCGCTTCACTGAAAATGCAGGGACTAAACCAGGTCAGGGCGCGTGTATCTATGTGAATATATTAGCGCAATACTGTAGAAGAGCCTTGGGGTGTTGTGCGCAGGTTCCAGGCGTACTTGCGAGCTTTTCTATCCATTTCTTCAGTGGTGTCACAAATGGGGGAGACATCCAACATGGGCCACGTCCACTTGCTAATATTTTCGTGTTAGTCGTCTGGATTAATAAGGCATTCTTATTGCAGTACACAGCACATACCCCGGATGACCCAATTGACTTTCACTCCCGCCATGGCATAAGCATACGCCGCGTCCCAAGCTGACTTGGTAGCACCCAAAATTGTAACAGATTTCGCGGTCTCCAAAGTATCTCTATTCAGCATGAAATGCTTATTATGGAATATTGGGCCCCCAAATGTCTCCTGGCCGTCAAAATGCGGCAAGAAGGCATCGGACGTCATCCCCGTCGCGAGAATGAGCCGGCGCACAAAGACCTTGGACTCTTCCTGCTTCGAGTTTGTAATAGTTAATATCCAACCTCCGGCAGCCGTTTCCTCGTGCTCTGCCACGGTGACCTTGGTCTGGAGGCGGATCAGGTCAGCAATACCAAATTTGGCTGCGTATGCCTTGAGATACGCATTGATGACTTCTCCAGGGACATGTTGGCGTGGCTGAACACCGAATGTCGTGGTGTCCATAGGGAAATCTGGATATTCGTACGTCCCGACGAGATTGTTGCTCTTAAGTAGCGGGTATAAGCGTTCGTCGCCCCATGTTCCCCCAAGGGAGGATTCGGATTCGAAGATAGCTAGAGAATCGTCCGGATTCGTGCAGTGATACTGCTTTGCGGCACCCAGGCCATACCACCCTGCATGGAGAATTTTTTCAGCGCGGTCTTTAAACCACGTAGTTCCGTTCCCCTTAGAAATGAAATAAAGGGAAAAAAAAAAAAAACACAAAAACAAGGGGGTTCGCGTTCCGGGTTTGGGTCAGGTAGAAACGTGCTTACCGGCACCTACAACCGCACAGTCCAACGTCTCCATCGTTGTGCCAGTGTTGGCTGTGACACGGTCGTTCTGATATCCTTTGTTATATCTGTTTCCTGGACAAAGTTGTTGTGTCCCAGGGTTTGCAAGCCGAAACCCTGTCGGTATAGAAAATTTGGAGGAGCTGGAAAATGGGGGCGGTCGTGGTAGGTGAAAAAAAAAAAAGAGGAGATTCTCTGGTCAGACAAAGAAACTGCCAAGGAGAGAGCCTCCTGAGATGACCGTGGCCTGGCCGGTCGATATGTAGCTCTGCATCGACCTTGCTGTATCCAAAGCGGTAGACTCATTCCAATTAGCCAGCAGGGATGAGAGGAGTCTTTCTTGCCCCGGGCTATTATTGAGCTAATACTGGATTGGACCCATCGCTGGCCCTTGGGGAAACTTTCCAGTCGCAAATATTCTGTAAGTTCAACCCGTGGACGCCCCGGGAGTAGCCCCAACGGTCAACATCCTGGGAACTGACATCGGGACATCATGCCACGGACAAGGATGGTGGAAACAGAAAACGTAGGGATGCTCCATCGATTGCAAGTCAGCGTAGTCTGTTAATCCATGCGGATGCTCCTCCGTACGCAGTACATACAGACATACTATTAGCACGGCGTAATCAGTCGAATTCCCTTCTAGATGTCAAAGGTAGCACCCCGCCCCCCCAAGGCCTCCAGCACCCTTGATGATGCGACAATAACTAGCCATTTTTAGCATTAGTTTGCCAATCCATTCTTTGATGCCTTTAGTGGCTTCCTGTGATTATCGGCCCCTGTACCTCCGTAGTGTCGGTGGGTCAAACCGCGCCTAGCCCAAGCGTGGCGCTACCTGGGTAATTCTTGAGCGGCAAAACGTTGCAGGACTTCCTTGGCGGGCGGCACGAACGACATTGCTACCAGCCTGTTCCAGTTAGCGGCATCATGCAGTGGAAACGCTCAGTTTTCTGCAGTTTCGCACAAGGTTGGTTGTTTGTTCCCTGTCCGCCGATGTCAACCCAACCCTGCTCTCGGCCAGGACAGGACAAAAGAAAAGCTTCATGTGCTGCGGCGTGGGATAATAATAACTCATAAGAATAATATTATACGCGAGGTTGCGCGGTCCGTTTTCTATTTCCCGCCCATTATTGCCGCATTCTCACGGATAAAACAAACTGACCCGATCAAACATATAAATTGCTACATGTGGATTTGTTTGTTTTAATGTTTTTGCCGCTTATCTGCTGGTTGTGTACCCTGTACGGAGTAATGCGTACGGAGTGTACAGATCTGTACGTGGATCTGGATTCCTTTCTGGAATACCACATACTGCGTAAGAGTCGGATCAACCGCCCTAGCCCCATTCC
>QGQJ01000156.1:0-92568 GCA_003206725.1 Blastomyces emzantsi
ATATCAGATTTGTATGAAAATTGCTGTAGAAGTTGATGAAATTTGTAATTTGTTCAAATGGTGTGTCAACGTACTTTGGTGGTTAACCTTCTTGGCCAGAGTTAACTTACAGTCTACGCAATTTCCACTTTTCATCACTATTACGCGCATAATATTTCATGTATAAATTCAATCCACATTTTAAGTTGCAAAGTTCAAATCGATCGCTACATACTATAACTAACCATCGATCACAACAGACATACACTAGACCAGACCTACAGTTCAAGAAATGGACTCAGACTACTCCTAGGTTCCCCAACAATATGAACTCAGACACCGAAAACAACGAAAAAAAGACAGACATGTGCGCAGATACAAAAGACGAGGCGGAATCCAGTGACCTGTGTTTAATTTTGCCAATATTCCACACACTGAAGAAGCAAGGAAAGAGTAAAGGAACCGCTCGCTCTTGTGATTTAGCGCTCAAAGAAGGCGCTCTAATGAGCACTGTTTTCATCCACTCATGGCCTCGAGGAAACATGTAACGGCTTCTGGGTCCAAACGGTAGATAACGGTTTTGATTTTCGTCTTCTATACTCTGAAGGAGGTGCCGAATATCGAGCAGGTCATTGGCGCTAGAGCGAGGAGACCTGAAAGCCGCCATTTTACCATGGAGTAAGTAAGACATATTGATGATATTGATTCTCTATAATAATACATTAGAATCTCATATTACAAGGTCCTCAGATAGCATGATCTGATAATTATATGATGGTTATTAAAATCCACTTTGTATCTGGCAATTAGGCAGGAAAAGGCTCATTCCACCGAGTGAAGATTTCATGCAAGAAATCTTGCAGCATCCCCCTATTCAGCAGCCGGAAGTCGGCCGGATGGCGACCGCCGCCTTGGTGGGCTTCTCGGCCGCTCACCAGCCATGTGTGCTATGGAGAGTTCCAAAGGGAGTTTGGGTTAATAATTCCTTCATAGTTAGCTGGAAGCAGCGTTTCATGTTTCTAATTTGGAGGCAGAGACAAATGATGTGATTCCGCAACAGTCGTCATCTATGCAATCTATCAGAATGGTCAACTGCTTGGGGTAATACAGGATCATTTTCATCCTTGTTGGGTGTGTGATAAGTTATGGCGGTTCGGAAGGAGAATAAACAGATATTTTTATATCCAAACATCAATTTATCAATTATATTCATCAATGGGGATGGACGCCAACTAAACAATGTCTCATCTCACCGCTCCCGTACTTTCTCCATTCGTTTTCACCTCCCCTGGCTTTCGAAACAGCACTCGAACCCTCTCCCAGAACCCATGGGATCGGGTTACCCTCAACAACCCATACGCCACCAGTCGATAAATAATCGTGCGAACACCCAATGCCATCAAGTTCATCTCAGGGTTCTTGTCCAAAATATACAACCTCAGCGCCTGTTCACCGGTCTCGATGGGGCAGTGGCCATTGGGTAGACGCTGGGAGTCGCTACACGTGAATTGATGACCGGTCACTGAATAACCAGCCAGATTCGCAACCGCATATTTAACGGGCGAGAGGTTGTTAAGGGCTTGAATAACGGCGGGGACGTTGAGGCTCATTACGCCTCCGAGAATGTTGGCGATGGAAAGAATGATTGAGGTAATGTTTACAGAGAAGCCGGCATAAGAGAATAAAGTACAGAACATAATCCCTAGCGATTCGCCGCAATTGACTATGCAGAAGCAATTGAAAGTTGCGATGAGAAACATTTTCACCGTCCGTTGCATACCAACCGCGAATGCCATAAGAGCGCCGAAAACTAGCGAGGAGAAAGTTTCGAAGGGGACTTCGAGAGTCGTGTATTGTACAATAAATGCCTCGATGGAGTAACAGTTATCTTCCTGTTCGCGGTAAAAGACATCTCTTTCGTTGGGGTATATAGCAATATTTTGTAACATTCCTGTTTTAGAGTTAACTGGCTATATCTCGAAAAGCTGCTTGGCATCAGTGCAGGTTTTACTTACCAACAAAGTACATAGCAGCGAACTGCTGGAGGATACCCATCCTTGACTGTACAGCCTCGTAGTCATTATGCAAGGGGGCGAAAAACACCGATATGATAATTGCCATTCCAATCACTTGCATCGTTCGCGCAACGACAAGCGGCGGTTGTCTCCGCAGATTGATTAGAGATCGATGCAGCACCAAAGGCAAAATGACGCTGAACGAATTGATTTGTCTCTTAAGACTTCCAAGTTCAGCAGGAGTGGCAATCACCGATGTTTGGCGACTCAGTTCTACCGGCATTTCTGCCCAATTTGTTATCAAACGCTGCACCTTTGCACGGCTCACATCTTCTCTCCTTTTCTCTTGGAGGTCTACTGTGATCAAATCCAGAACAAAATCGGCGGGATTCGTAGTCTTAGGGCAAGGGAATCCAAGTTGCCCAAAATAGGATAGCATATCTGCTCCTTTTCCTGCGTAGACAGGGTGACCGCCCCTGGAGAGCAGCAAAATATTATGGAAGTGGCGGAAAATGTCTGATCTAGATTGGTGTATCGTAAGAATAAGAGTCCTGCCCTCAACCGCCAGACCTTGATAAACCTCGATAATAGATGTAGCCGTGAAAGCATCTAAGCCAGACGTAGGTTCATCCAGGAGCAAAATTTTCGGGTCTGTTAAGATTTGTATTGCAATGGTGACTCTTCGCTTCTCCCCGCCGCTAATACTCTTGATAAGGTCACTACCAATTAAATTGTTTGCGCAGTCCTTTAGGCCCATCTTCAGAAGAATGTCTTCCGCACGCCGATTTTTCTCTTCCGTCGACATCCAAGAAAGTAGACGCAAGCCAGCAGCAAATCGGAGACTCTCCCGTACTGTCAAAGACGGCATCAGAGCATCATCATCCTGAGTCACAAAAGAAGTGACTGATCTGATTACACTTTCTGAAGGCACCGCGCCATTATAAAACATCTCACCGCCAACGCGGTATTGAGTTCCAAAGGAACTTTGCAGTCGCTTGGCAAGCGAACACAGCAACGAAGTTTTGCCACTTCCAGATGGTCCCATGATAATATTGAGCTGTCCGGGGTGGAATTCGGTTGATAGTGGTTTCAATATGTTTGATCGGGAAGAAGTGAACCCTCGCCTTCTTAGGGATCTTTTCTGAATCTCTAATTCATATTTATCAAGACGGATAGAGACTTTCCGGGTGCCTTCCAGTGGTCGAGCGACTAATTTCTCCTTTCCTGCAGAAAGATCTCCATCCTTGTTTATCGCCTAGGCGATGTCCATATCAACCTTTCTGAATTGAAGTATCAACGCTGCTGCAATGTAGAATAAAACCATGAAGGAGAACAGAATTAGCATTGGGCGCCAGAGCCAATTTGGCGGATATCCAAGACTGTCCATGATAAATTTTCCAGTATATTCCTTGCAACGGGGGTCGGCAGGATCATCTGAATATGGGTAGTCATAAAATTGTCCCCAGATTGGACCATTAGGCCCGATAAATTCATTGGTGCAAAAAGCACCAAACGTGTAGGATGAATACGCGATCCATTTCAGCCATCTCACGTAAACAGGGATCTGGTTTGACTGCACGAAATAGCCACAGGCGATAGATTGTAGTGTGAATGACAGGTTTGCTACTATGCTTGCACCATGGAAAGATCGTGAGATTCATATACACATAGCAGCAAATGTGACGGCAGTATATTGGGTAAGAATATTGAGCGCGACAAACATGAAAAATTCGGCAGGTTGAAGACGATATCCGACCATGAAGTAGAAGATTATCGAGAACAACGTGGGTACTGGGAGATCTTCAAGGAGTAACCGTGCAGCACGTCGACTCAGTAAAAACGACGGAACACCTACCACCCCTTCAATTCACTCTCGATCAAATACCTGGATGTCAATGGTGAGGCGGAAAGTCTCATATAACAGAATTAAATAGCCGTTCAGACTACTGGTGATATGAAGGCTGCCTTGCCGTGAACGTATCCCCCCTAGGCTCAAGTCCAATCGAAGGAAAATCCAGCCAGTTATGACAGACATGTCGACGGCTTCAAAGAAGCTCCCAGCTACTCCCATCGGATCTCTGATTGTTACTTTAAAAGTCCGCACCGTCAACACTTGAAACTGTCGACGAAAGTCAACATTCTTTTGTGGCACGACATCTGAGGCCGGTCCAGGTCGATCAGGAGAGACCTCCAAATCGAGTTTCTCAGAGACACCAACTTTGGTAGCTTTTGCCTGCCAGGCATCCTTCAATGCCTCCACGCGGGCGGATGATGTTAATTCTGCTTCTTCCAATCGATTATCATATGCAGCCAAATCGATTAAAAACTCTGCTAGGTTAACAAACAGCGGCAGATTATGGTCACATTGTGTAAAATGATCTATGGAGGCATCCGCGAGCCCACTATAAAGGACTAAGCCTCGCGATAACAGCACCACACGATCGAAAAGGCCCCATATCTCAGATCAAGGGGCATGGATGGATATTATAACTGTTCTTCCAACTTGTGCCAGTCTTTTCAGGGTCCGGATAACCTGAAAAGCGCTTGTAGCATCCAACCCTAACCATAATATAATTAGAAAATGCGTTACCCACAACCATGCAAAAGAACTACATAGGTACCAGGTAAGTAGGTACCTGGAGTTCCTCCGCTTTGCTATCAATGAATAGGAGAGAATTGGTCAAGACATACCCGTTGTTGGCTCATCGCAGAACGGAACAGAGTGATTCGCAAGTATTTGAACTCCAATGCTTGTACATCTCTTCTCACCTCCGCTACATCCTTTATGCGCGGAATTTCCAACCCGGGTATCTGCGCATTCTTTCAGGCCCAGCTCCAGAATGACTTGCTCGACAACGCGTTTTCGTTCTGCTTGGGTAGTCAGGGGAGGAAGCCTTAAATCGGCCGAGTATTGAAGAGTTTCCCGCACAGTAAGGGTCGGTATAAGAACATCCTGTTGCGTCACATACGCGCTGCGAATGGAATTGATATCCCGCGATACCATTGAAAGTCGTTGACCCAGATGTCTTGACGTGACTTGCATTCACGCGACCAGATATGGCATTTAACAAGCTGGTTTTTCCCGAACCACTGCCGCCAATTATCGCCGTCAAGCTGCCCTGTGGCATATCTGCGGAGACGCCATGGAAAACGGACTTGATAGGGCTGTCCGTTTTGCATCGGATGCGGTTCCAGAGCAGCCGCGCGGGGAGCTTTGAAATATTGGAGGGGTTGTATTGATACGGACGACTAGATCCCGGACTTCGATGTCGACAGGTTGAACCGCACGGAGGGATAAATGTGCTGGATAACCCTCCAGGTCTTCTGGCGATGAAATATCCCGACCTGGGACGGTGTCAACCAACTTCTTTGGATCAACTGCCATATTCAAACGACCACCAAGTTAATCTGCTATCTCGCCTGCCTCGACATTGACAGAGAGCCTAGCCAAGAATCCGGGAATCGATCGTCGAGTGGACTGTCGTTCACTGCATATAACAAGCCCGAAGTTTTACTCCCCTGGCAAAGCATTTGACCTTATAATCAAAGAACTGGGAGGACGGCTTGGTTTTTGTCTTCTTATTAATATGTTCTATCCTGAACCCCAGCCTGAAAAGCCCCGCTCAGAACCACCAAGGCCTTGTGGGGCTGGGGCAGCGATGAGACAGCAAAATGGACATGGTCTAGGAGCCAGATACTGATGATCAATGTCGCCGATGAGCACGAAGGTGCTCTTCGTAGTTAAGGTAAATAGAAGTAACGACATCCTCCCTGCCCAATAGCTCGATCCCAGGCTTCCGAGGTCATCACAGAGTGAGCCTGTGGTGCACATTTGAAGTCGTATGCTCTCGTTCACCGGAGATTAAACTATCCGCGTGAAAGTTTGGGTTCTCGGATGGCATGGGTTCCGGCTGCGATGGGTTGCTCTCGCAGATCCGCTAGAGCCTCGCTTAGGCGTTAGTTGCCGAGTTTTAATGGGCTTCTTATGATTGCCACCCTCCCCATCGCAGTCAGGTATTTTGAAGGGCAGCCAAATGCAGAAATAGCGTAAAGCGATGGGGGTGGAAGCGGTTGTGCAAAATATCACTCGGGGCGATCGGAGATTTTATTCTGCACATCAAGCGGAGCTTAATTCCACCAGTTCTTCGGGGACTGAGTAGCGGTCAATGAACAGCAGCGATTACATTGATGTAACCGGGCATTACTACCAACCTACAGACAGGCGTTTCTGACACAGTAATTCACCTCATCGAATTGGGAAGTATTGATCATAAACTAAAGTTAGCCCTTGTTTCATAACCTCATTGAAGATCCGTGAAACTTAAAAAGCAATGGGCTCCGAATATTCCATACTCAAACACAAGGCGGTACAACTTCCGAGCCTGAATGTTGATATCAAGGGACCAGGCAGATGCCAACGGACGCAGAAACCGAGCGCAATGTTCGAAGAAAAATTTCCCGCTGTGGCGAGCTGATCCATGACTGCGTGCGAACCAGATTCATTCCCCGCATGGCTCAAAAAGCCATGCATCGGCAGTAACATTGTGGAAGTCTTGAGAACCGAAATCAGAAGCTGTAATCGAAATTGAATTGTAATTCGAATGAAGGTGGAAATGGGAAGAAAATAGGACTGAGGCTCGTCTAAACGAATTGCCTTAGGACAAATTGATCAAGAGAGAACAAAAAAAAAGAAACAAACGTGGCGGACTTTCATAATGATTCCTGCGTTTCTCTGGCTTTCCCCTAGCTCTCTCGGAAGGAAAACGCTGAAACGAGAATATCGGCTATGCCAGAGAAAGATATATACACAACACATACCAATTCTGTTATTTCAATCGTCTCCTTTCTTTCTATGGAGAGTGGGAGTAATTAGAGAAATCAACTGCTCAAATATGAACCAGAAACTAATCCGCCTAAATGCCTTCAGAGACTTTTGGATTAATAGTAGAAAATGACCCTTCTCCAAACCGGTTCCGACGATCCAAATTTTCGCAAGCGCTATAGGAGGAATCATGGTGAGAGAGGTCTCCAGATGAACGTACGATCGCAACTGGAGAACAAGGATATGGACAAGAAAAGAATCTGGACACTTGTGGAAACTTGTGGGAAATTGTGGGAAATTGAGGCGTATCCTAAAAGTGAAAGATTACGATTGGACGAAGAGAAAATCTGAGAACCGTGAAACGCCCCGAAATAAATCATCATAAAGATGCCCTTGTGAAAATCAACAGTCTGCAGAATAAACATGACAAACGCTGGAAACAAATGTGGAGATGGCTAAAACGAGAAACGCTTTTGGAAAAAGCAGGTAATGAAGAAGGGGGGAACAATGCCGTACCATCGTCGCCAGCAATTAGAACTTAGCACCTTACTCCGTGCTTTCAATAACTTAAAAGGAACGCCACCGCGTGCAGACATTCATGCTAAGTCGAGACAAAAAAAAAATGACGGGGAATAAATATTGATCAAGTGACGCAGAAGAAGTCGCAGCGTGAATATAGGTAAGAGCAGATATCAAGGGTCGGAACTGATATCTCAGAAACCTCCCCTCGGTATCGTTTCGTCCGGTGTGTGCCAGCCGAAGCATATGGCAATGGGAATCACGTAATTAAGAAATCCATATCCATATCCTCGATAATCTTCTCCCAATCCCAACTTTCCTCGATATTATGATCCATGACTTCCCAGACTTTCTCAACAACCCGAAGGGCCGGTCCTATATTCCGCAAGCTTGAATAGGCTTGCAGGCTATCGAAGCCTCTCTTTATGCGCTCGCGTTGTTTAGTTTCGAAGGCTGAACAGCCAAGCAGGAACAGCGGCATTAGCATGATGGAATTGGCACCAGCATCGATAGGAAGTTGATCGAGAAACACAAGCCCATCATCCACGACTCGAGATATTTTCTCGCTTGGACGGGAGGGACGCATGGTGCGATATAGGTACACCCATGTCGACTGCCTGTATAACTGTGCCGCATACCAGTTAGGGTTATCCGGCGGGTATATCGGCTCCCAAGCTCGTATCGACGAGTCAATCGACACTGCCTCGCTCAGTGTCTGGTAGTCGATCGAAGGTTCAATACCCTGTATAATCCGCTGTCGGATTCTATCGCGAAGAACAGTTATTTCTGAAATGTAGTGAAACAAGCCATCAAAAATGCCCAAGAGTGCGCCAGCCTGGGCATGGGGCACAAAATCTGGTAGGCGAAGGTCTCCTGTAAGGCAAATGGGCCGGCGGTCAAGCGTAGTCAAGGAGTTTGAAATGTCATGGTATTGGAAAAACTCAATGATGAACTGCTTAAATTTTATATTTTTTGGCGGGTGAGTCCGTAGGAAATATCGCGTCGCATCCATGTGGGACCTATACTCTCCCCTCGTTTCTCCCTCGCATATAGTTTTCAGACACAATGCGAGGGTAGCGGCAATCATAGGATCATCTACGGGAAGCTCTGGCTCATCAGTTGTTTCCGCTCGCGAGGCTATTATCGTCCTTAAATCCGTAATTGCTTGGTCAAAATGGTAGTGTTTGCGCTCCTTAAACCGCGGTTCTGGGTCTCTCGTGGAGAGATGCGATCCGGAGAGACACATCAACGAATGCATGAGGCCCCGGTGCTGGGTAGCCATTGGCAACAAAATCTCCTTGAATGGATTGGAGTCGTCGTTAATGAGTGTTAGCACTCTGCTAAAATCGAAAACAAAATGGTCAAGGAATTTTCGATCGATATCAGTTTCTATCCCGTCTATTAAGATTGGAAGACCACGCGGGATAGCCGCGAGATAATTCTTTCGAACTGCCACGGAAAATGCAAGTCAGTAGGTGGGCAAGTGGAAATCATGAGAACATCCCGAGTTCTGGATGTATAAAAAAGACAAATTGAAAAAGGAGCGGCGAGTGGTGTGTACCCTCTTCCATTTTCTGCTTTCCGCTTTTCCATATCTCCTTCACGGGGTAACCTTCACAAAACACCGCGTTCTTTTGACAATTTAAACACGAAGGCTTCGTCTCGTCACATTTCTTTTTCCTTCTTCTGCAAGTAATACACCCAGTTTTTGATCTTCCTTTGGCAACCTTCGCTTGTCCAGGCGTGGGTAGGGGGTGTTTTCTCGGCCTGCCTCGTTTCCGTGGAGCCTCAATGGCAGTTGAGACCGTAGGCTCCCCTAAGCATGTTTGTGGATCTGAGTCCTTATCTTGTTCCTTAATTTCTCCCAGCGAGACGGTTTGCTCATCCTCAATTTCTTCCACTTTTGGCGTCACATCGTCCGCCGTCATATCCGTATCGGGGGAGGAGATTATCGCGAAACTAAATGCCCGGGAAGAATGCGAGGAAGTGGGGGATTCTTCCTGTGTATGCTGAAAGGGGGACTCGGAACTGAAATCGAGGGCATCCAGGGCATCGAGGGTTTCGGTTGGAGTATGGTCGGGCCGAGTCTCCAATGACCAGGTGCGAGTGTACTGAGTCGAAACATCCTCGCCAGGCGAAATTACCGCTCTAGAAAGGACCTCACTGGAAGAGGTCGCTGGAGATTGTAGCAGGGTCGAGGGGGACGTTGAGGTAAAAAGAGCGGCTGCCAGCTGTTGGTTACGGCAATCGGGGACTAAGGCGCTCGCCGCCCTCGGAGTCTTATGATCCCATAAGTGTTCACTGCTGAGCCCATAGTCCGGCGCGAAATGGCGGGACGAAAGAGCAGGTTTCCTTTGCATGAACAACATGGAGATTCCAGCACGAAGGGCGGGCACCAAGAACCGTGCAGGCAGAGAACGAAGAAGCAGAAGGGAGGGAGGAACGAACAAAAAGCAGCAGGCAAGTTACGATGGAAAGTGGGAGGAGCAGGAGGGCAGCTATTACTATTATGATTATATTAAATACTGGCTCTATTTATTGCCTCGATAATCTTCGTGACAAGATGAACACGAGCGACGGCCTACGAATGGTATGCAGCTGCTCAATCAGAATCACCCGCTCATTTTCGCCGGGTCGACTCCTCTCCTTCCGGGGTTGCGAGGGTGCCTTTGGCTTGCGCTTTGCTCAGTTTGGAAAATCCATCAGAGCCTGGGTTGTGATCTAAACAAGAGCCCTTTTGTTAACTAGCGCTCATGCTGCCGTGTGTATGAGAGTTGTTCCGGCAGGATGATCCCTCCCAAAGGCGAAAGCATCTGCAGTCGACGGCTGTCCTGACTTGCTAGCGAACGAGCGTTGGCCGCGGGTTCAGACAGAACGGTTTGTTCGCTCGCTCTGGCTGACTAGCGGCTTAGTGTGACCTGCGCAACGGGACGGATTTTAAAAAAAGAGGCAAAACCATACCGCTATCGCCAACGCCCCGTGCGGGGAGGATGCAGGCATCAAGGGTGGGCTGTGGGCCTCGGATTGGTGATGCACCGGCAGCCTAGCTTTTCGCTGATGGGCCTAGCCTGCTTGGTCAGATTTCAGATACTCTTTCACAACAAGGTTTTTTTGGTTTGGCGTCGCAGAGCACCGCCTCGGCATATCAAGCTTGGTTTGATGGGCAGCCTCATGGGCCAAAGCACAAGAGGCACTTGTTGATACGAATAATGGAGATGTACAGTACAATGGAAGATTCGCTGACCCCGATGTTCCCGTTTTCGAGTGATTGTTTCCATCATGCCCATCTGCACCATGAATCCATACGGAAAGCCTCGCGCAATGGATAATCGAAGCACGGCAGAGTTATGTATATCTTTTTTCTGTGCAAACAGAAAATAGCTGTTCACGCCTTGGGAATTATGTCCAAGGCGAGAATTATTAGGCTTCGCCAAAGCTATATCTCTGCTCGCACAGCGATTGTGGTTTTCCGCACACCGCCAACAAGGCTCTCATCATGACAAGAGGATTGGAGATCTTGTTCCGAATACGACAATAATGGCTAGGCGTTTCGTTTTGGGAAAGAATTGGGAGAAAAAGGATCTAGAAATGACGACCCTGCATGATCCTTATGGCCAGGCCAGCAACTTCTGAGAAGATCGAACAGCTGCTTGGGTTCTTATTCGATCGGCCTCCATTATTCATTTGGACACAAACGCCTCCATTCTTGCGTTGCAAAAGCATATCAACACTATCCACCGCCTTACAACACAAACGTTTCACTATTTGGCTGTTAATCAACATTCATATCGAGTGAGGGGTGAGTGTTTACCCTGTCTCCTCGGCGAAGAGTTAGTTGATAGGGCAGCTCAACTGAAAATCCCCGCATTTATTCTGCTTCCAACCTGATACAGATATAACCAACGCCAATGAGTAACCTTTGGCTCGATTACATGAAGCACTCAAGCCCTCCCCCACAACGAGCAGCCAATCTAATCATCGACAATTGAACAGGCTAATGAGCTCGCGTGTGCGAAATGTCGACGACCAATTTTTGTCCTACTAATGAACTGGTCCAAAACAATCCATCCACTAACAGATGGATGGGTCTGGTGTATGCCAAGTCCTCAGAGGTCATAGATGAAAATCAAGTATGAGATGGCAAATCGGCTGTGGACAACACAAGGATAGAAAGCGGACATAATTTATACACCGTGTAGTGTTAGCTCCTAAATGACATCTTCTTGGTTTGCACCCAGCAACTGTGATGTACTGTTTGCTTTGTTTTATCGGGAACGATATATTCGCCCATACTTACGGAATCCTTTGGTCATGGCATGTTATATATTATCGGGCAGGACATCACGCAACCGACATGCCGTGAAGGGCCATGGCTGCTACTACACCTTAAACCCACACATCATCGGCACCGACAACTGCCCTTCTGCCTTGTGGGTAAAACTTTCAGGTTTCCACAGATATGGAGGATACTCCACCAAGCCCTATTATTATTTCCGCCGGCTACGCGCCTATAAACTGCTAGTGTCTAGCCCACATAAATAAAAAAAGTGGTTCTATTTTCCAGTCAGACGAATCAGAGTGTTGTCAATTGCGCAATTCCTGAAAATTATTGGTGCAAACAGAATAAGCGGCAATCTTTGGATCATTATTCATCTGCTTGCCCTCTAATATGTATGCTTCACAGAAGGAGGGAGCATCGTGACTCCAAGAATACTTGTTCTGTTCCTGGAGGCTGGCCATCGCAGCCCATAGAGGATGATGTCCCATGCATTAGCTTTTTAAGTTCGACGACTCACCAGAACAATGCTATTGGTGGAATGCATCCACACGTCCACTTGCTTATCCTCATGCAATCCGAAGTACGGAAGACCGTGAATGCACTCATCTCATAAGAGAAGAATATCAAAATTGCTTGCCCAGCTCCCGAGCATCGCACGGAGTACCTTTACCTACACTCATAAAGGATTGATACACTCATACTGGTTTGCAACTTCGGATATGTTCGGGCTCGACAATTCGAGGTATCCTTGCATCCCAGCACCTCAATCAACATTTCTCGCTTCTTAAAACCTTCACCACCGATCTAGGCTCCGGAACAAGTTCACGGATTACCGGATTAGGATATCCAGTCAGCCCTAGCCAATTTCATGCGAAGCACGGCGGAGAAGGGTGCTAATGAGAATCAGACAAGGTACACTACATAAGATGTACAGTAATACTACATGGACTGTACACACATACACGATTATGCCTCCCCTGGGCAAATACCAAGTTCAGCGACATTTTCTTGCTTGTGCTGTGCACAACCCCGGCAATACAAAATCCATCCCAACCCGGTGTTGCCCCTTTGGGACTGGCAGCTTGGCATGCGTTTTGACCTCCTGCTAATGGCTTGGTGGGGGGTTGGATCGTAGCCTAAATGGTTCCGGGAATGCATATTTGGGGGTTTGTGACTGGAGTGGGTAGCGAACCCGCCCCAAACCTTCTTTGTCCAATTTGTCTCCTTTTGTTCTCGCTTGCTCTGCTCCGTACAGCAGGCCAAGTGCCAAAAAGCGCATTTCGCGTGCAATTCAGAGACCCAGATATGTCTTCATTGCTATGTCCCTACCATCGAATCGTCGCTCCAGAGAATGGATATGTCCATTTGGCTAATGCACTGAGAAAGCCGTATATTCCGCGCGCAAATAATGTCAACCTCCAGCCAGCAGAGGCTAAAATCAAAGAGGAAAAGGCGCATTGTCATCCACCACGGACCGCGGGACCCACGATTGGCGTTTGTGGGGGGTCGACGGGAACACCCACAGCCATGATCCATCCTTTCCGGAGGGGGGGGGTTGCTTGGCACTTATAGGCGAAGATATAAATTTGTTTGTTTCAAAATGCCTCGGAATACGGCCCAGACTAATCAGAAGGAGGAATCAAGAGGGGACTTTTTGAGGAAGAGAATCGCTGAGAATCCTTCAAATAACGGAGAAAAGAACGGCAGAAATCGCTCGAAGTAAGATCTGTTTTCGGCCAACCACAGACGCATACGCTGTAGACATATGGGGAAATGTACCAAGAAAACGCAAAACAGATCAGCCTGCACGCAAGGCGAGGGCGGAGGAAATTACTTTGTGTTTTCTTGCTTTTGAATTCCAGCCTTGTCCTCGCTTCCTCGGATCTCCGCATCGTCGACAATTACTCAACATCGGACGCTTAGCAAAAACGCGGTTTTTCACTGGGCTGCTATTGCTATCTCTTTCTGTCTTTGGGTTCCGTGGCCCGTCGATTTTGTCGTCATCCTGGCACTCAGGGATCGGGGTGAGAGCAAAAGTAGTTCCACATTTTCGCAGGCTCGGACTCAAGTCATGAAGCGTGAGATCTGATATTCCTGCCAAGTTTAACATGCAATACGCAGTACCCTGTAGTATTCCGTTGGTTATGGATATCGTTGAACAGGTGGAATGCGCGCTGCACCGAAATAACGAGGGTGAGGTAATTGCACACGCCGTTGTTTTTATTTTCTTCACCCCGTTTTTCTCCTCGATTCGTCGCCAAAGACACTCCTAAAACGTTACTTGTACAGCCTCTTTCGAAAATGGAATGAGGAAAGGTGCAATCAAAGGGGTCTGAGCGGAACAAACATCATCTCAACGAATGTGCTGCCAACAGCCACCAACAGCGCAGTAATTGGTGTCAAAATCCGGGGAGGTGCCGAAGTTATTGATGTACCTTTGACCGCGGTCGAGCACTGTGAGAATTGGTTTGCGGCCAGTGTAAGCGAAGAGAAGTGAACGAAAGCTTAAACGACCCTGTTTTTCAAGCTGCTCTGTGACGTTACTAGTTTCGCAGGTTGGTTCTACGAAAGAAACCATAGAGATTACTCTCTTTCCATATCCGCCATTCCGTCATACTACTCCAAGAGTTAAAATTTTGAAGTTTTGTACATGGAGTTGCATATCAGAAGACCCCCTAGGGATAGCCACAAATGTAAGAGTCTGGAATTTTACCCTGAGGTTCACGGTTGGTGTGACGAAACATAAGGTTTCTGAGTTTTGAACACAACATCCCAACGCGATCTCTGCAGCGTGGATGTAGGATACGCCAGGCCAATTGCGTGACCAATAAGACCATTGCACCGAACATTTTGGCCCCATATTTGAGACGCTTTCTGTAGCTCTTGACCCCCGCTCGGAAAAGAATGAAACCTGAGACCTACAGAGGCAGGGTCCCCTGCAACAGTTTTCCATGGCCATGCCAAGGCATGGTTCGTATTAACGCTGCTCGACCTGCCTTCAAGAGTCTGAAGCGCCCCGCTAGATATGCTGGATCGGCGCAGAGGCCCCGAACAAATCGCCAGCGTAGTCGACTGTGACCCAGTGCCCATGCATACTACTTTACGAAAAAAGGCAGCGCCTTGATTTTGTGTGCGATGGGAGGCATATCATGTGGGGAAAGGGGCCGAATGCCCAAACCGGTGTCACTTTTATTGTGGCATCACCATGATGGCTATAAATTCCTATGGATATATTTTGAGGTGGTTTCCCAAAACGCTATCTTCATAGACGCAGCAACAGCACGCATGCACACACGCATCTATGCCTTTCTGAATGCCTGTTACATGTGCATACTGCCGAAACACGCATTACCCTGCAGTCTTCCGAATAGCGTGACAATCGCCCCAGCTACCCCGCTGACTAGCGGGTCCAGTTTTTTGGGTTGGCATGACAAAGGCGCAATATTGTTACAAACCTTGGAACTAAACGAAAATTTGCCAGCATTCCTCCTGGCTCATATGGTGAATTCAGACTTCAGTTCAAGCATGGACCAAAGGATCGATGACGGCGGGAGGCCTTGGGTTTTCGGTGAAGATTTGCTGGGAATGGGTGGTTAGAATTGATATCAGGCAAGATCCCCGTGGTCACAGGACGGCACGGATATAAATTTCTCTACCTATCACCCTATAATTACCATTTGGGTAGTTTTCCCTACCCCTCAGACTCTAGGATTCTGTATTAGTTACCTGGGCTGTTGCTGCCCTGCCTTCCTGCCGACCCATCCTGTCTTCTCTCCGTCCCATCATGACCTTACTTGCTGTTATCTATCCCGCTGCAGCCACTCACTTCTCTCCGCCTTGCCAACTTGAGCCCTAACAAATGATCCACGGATCCACAAAGCTCAGGTGCCGATCCGCTCCAACGCCAACCCACCCCAGGGTCCAGCCGAAACACCAACCCGGTTTCGTCGCCGTTCCGGAGTAACGTTGCTATCTGTATTCTTGCCAGCGTGTATGCCAAAGTGCTTTTCTTGTTTAGCACGCCCTCCCTACCTTTTCAGACCGAATTTCCGTCCATGTAAGCTTTATTTTCGGACCATGAATGCTTATTCGGCTTTTGGACGCAGATCTGCTGCAAGATTGGTTGTCGGCCCCGGCTTAAGCATACAAGCCTCGTGCCCCTCCAATCCGGCATGAAACAACCACTGGTTGTCGGCCCTAGCAACTGATATGTTGGTGAAGCACGTATTGGTGGAAATACCGTTACTGTGCAATCACAGTCAGCCTTGGATGATCATGAGCTAAAAAATCTTTGTCGTGGGCAATTTCCTGGAAATTGTGAAAGAGAAGAGATACGGCTAGGGAAACTTCTCAGGGGTAATTTCAGTTGAATATGAGCAACTTTTGAAGCTCCAGATGGAGCGTCGGAAGTTTGCTCTATTCTATATTGCAAACCTCTTTGATTTGGTGTTCTTTTGCCAACCACCAGCACTCCGCAGCAGGGAAGAGGCGATACATAACTTTGCCATCCACAGTAGAATGACAAGTTTTCTACCTCTTCCGCCCTCAAAGCCTCAACGACAAAAGTCCGCGCCTTTGCGATAGAGGAACTTAGACACCAAATGATGGGTAGTATCGAGCAAGTGCTCCCGTCGACGGCGAGACACCTTTTTCAGGTTCCGATTAGAAGCCCGTCAGGCGGAATTCAACTAAGGTTGGCCATCACAGTGGGTATCTACGCAGCATTTTTGATCTTCCATATCAGTTCCTGTGAGGAGTATTCTTCTTTCTTTAAAGGGCTTCATGAACTTGTGGTTATACAGAGATAACCATATTCAAGCAAGCTCTTCTAGTAAAGCCTACGGAGAAGCCACAATATGGAAAATCTATTGATGCCCATCATTCACTTATACAGCTTCAAGAGGATGTGCAGCTTTCAATTTCAATGGTCATGTTTAGTTTGATACAGGAGCCAGTCAGAATTCAGATTTATGGAGAGATGTCTTCGCCCATTGAATGGCAGGATTCCAGAATGCAGATGTCAGCGTAATGAGGTCAATTATGAGCGGCAGTGCTGACACACAGGCCAAGCCAGTGGTTATCCGGCCTTTACCGTCTTTACACGGGCATATCTCAGCTGCTATGGATCAGCCATAACTTTACTGCAACCATCGTGGGCTTCGCTCGAGCTATGAAATCCTGGCAGCCAACGGAGAGGGGAAGGAATCCTTGCTGCAGGCCCTCTCCAAAATCTCAAGAAGTCGAATCCCTGGAAGCCTTGCCATAACGCTGTGCTGTGGACATGTATATGCATTTCGGTCAATACCTTGTTGATATTCATGACGGTGGATCTTGGGAGGCTCCCAGATGAACCAAGGCTTCTATTCACCTCACCTCGCATCGTACAGTAAAAGCGGCATGGCATGGGCGGTATAACCACACACCACCTGTCCCATTGTTCTGACAGATTCTGCATTTACTGGGCTTTGCATCGTCAAATTATCGAGGGAAAGTTAAAGCTTGCTGTTTGCTGTAAATCAATCTCTGGGCGCCAACATTTTCTACTCAGCTCCAGATACATGAAACATTCCGGCCACTTTAATAATCGGCCGTGCACATCCTGAGTGAGATTGAGCAGGAATTAGCGCTTCCGGTCAAATTTTGAGTGGGACCACCCCACCTCCAATCTTATGACGTTAATAATGGCTGGAGGATACGAAAATGCCCGTCTTGCGTTTTTACGTGGTGATTGATTACATCCACGTCCACGGCATCATCAATATCCGGCTTCCTACCTTATCTCCGTGCCACTCGATGAAGGCTTTCTTCTGGAATTTTGGGGAACCTCCAGCGTGGTTAGGGATTGACGCACCGGACAAAATTTGTCACGAGAAGAATGCTGTGCGATTCAAGCCATTTCACCGCGCGTTTTTGCGGGTAACAGAGTTCCCAAGGGAAATTGAGTGGATGAATAATCGCCATGGTGCTATTTATGCTGCACATGGGGGCCGCCAGTGAATATATGGCTGCTAGAAGCCAGGACCCTGACCTTCGTCAATTTCTGGGCAATTATGAAATGTTTCAAGGTTGGAAGCAGACTTTGACGGAACTTGCACAGGAAAGAAGAACAAAGAAATCATTTGCACTGGAGACAAAACGGTGGTCAAATCAGCTAGGATGGCCAACCAAGATCAAGCATGGTCTGGTCGGAGGAGTTGCGACGGATTAATTCGCTGCCGTCTCCGCCTTGTTAACCTATTTATATAGTTAACCACCAACGGTCGGAACAAAAAATCGTTCAGCGCCTTCCACCGAGGTTAACATCCAATCCATTGACGGATAACCACCCCATCAAGCTTGGTCGACCCGTTTGTCGCGCGAAGGAACATAAAAGGAACGCCTAATTTATCCTTCAGCTCGGGCAATTCCATGTGTAACGAGGATGTGCTCTTACGCTGGAGGTGTTTTCTCGCCAAAAGGTTCCTCTTTATGAGGAGATATTTTGTCTCATTTTCTCCCTTTCGTCTTCTTCCCGCCTGGCCCTTTGATCTCTGTGAAATGGGGATTTACGATCTGGCATTTCTACAACCGCAAGCTGTACCAGTTGATACTTCATAATAGCCTGAGGCTAGATCAAATATGATCTACCCTATCATTTCCTTCTTATACGTATTGCTATCTACCTCGCAAACAAGTTCCCTGACTATATAAATAGTCACAAGTACGCAAGATTTCTTTTTGTTTATGTTGCCTCAGAGCTTTTGTGCAGCTATGACAGCTGCAGGGTTGAAGCAGCCGGAATGTTGTGCTACGGTTCCTTGTAATATCTACTTGCGCGTCATTTTCATGGGCAAGCAGAGATACTCTATATATCTATCAGCCTTTGATCTCTTTGGATCAGGTGTAAATCGGAATAAACGCGTATATTTACCTTCAGAAGTGTACGGAACATCTTCTCCATACCATATCCTCAGGGAAAGGCGCAAAGACGACCGTCCAAATATACATGCACAGTACATATATACCCTACCCAATGCTGAACAGGATGCATAAAAATAGACTTCGCCCATAGCAAGAAGCAAATGATACCCAGCTGCGTTGGCCAGGAACCCGTCGCTGTTTGGCGCACAAAGCGAGCAGTCAACAAAGGGAGGTCACGGGTCTCTGCCGCGTTTCTTGCTCCCCGACCTCAACACTCCCTATCTCGCTTCTTTGCTTTGATACTTCCATCTCAGCGCTGCTATTTCTACCTCGACACAACCCTTCTATCCCCGTTTTCTACTAAGATCCAGCCCTAGGCTGCTCACTCTCGTTTAGCAGATTGTTTTCCTTCCAAGAAATAACTCCTGTCACCTCCTGAGCTTCTTCAGGGGTAGTCTCTCGCTTTTCACAGTCCCTACCCAGTGTCTCTTCACCACACTCTTTTACCAACCCACATCCTTCATTATGCGTCTCCAGGCCATCATTGGAGCAGTATTTGTTGCTCTGGCTGCTGGGGCTCGTTTGCCTCGAAGGTGTGTTCATGCTTTCTACTGCGTTCGTCGCGTTTTTCCTTTGTCATTCGCGGAATTTTTTTTTTTTGCATTCACCTTACATACGCGCTCTGCCACAACTTCTCAGTGTACATAGCAGTTACCTGCTTCTATCGAGTGATTAAAGTGATCTTTGCTTTACGAAGTTGAGATATTTCCCAATTTCAATGGCACGTCATTGAAATGTTTGCATGATTCGTTCCATTTGATATGAAGCAATGTCTGACTCTTGGAGCACGCACTCTAATAACTAATATAAAGTGTCTCTAGCCGAAGTGGTTCAAATGACCAGATTGTAACTGTCACGACAACTGTTCTCCCCAGAGTTTGTGCCTCTGTCGAGACGAGCACGAATGACCAACCTGTAACCATTACAACCACTGTTTCCCCCAAAGCCTGCACATCTCCCGAGACCGAACCTGTGACCATCACCCTCACGGAAACGGTCTATATCACACTTACTCTCTATGTTTCACCTATCACTTCCACTGTTCGCTCAAAGGGTGAAACGAAGGCTACTGAAGAAACATTTGTGACATACACGACAACCGCTTCAAGATTTGAAACAAATCCTGCAGTCACAAATGATTCTTCATCGCAACATTCAATTCTCACCGTGACCGTACACCCACTCCCCGTTTCGGAGTCTACGACACGGATTATTTCAGTTTCGACTGAAGTGATTACTTTCACTCCGAGTGACACCCTGCCGTCAAGTGATTTGCCAGGTATATCGATGCCACCGCCGCCGACCACTAAAGCTGGCAGTAGCGCTCAAGCATCTGATATATCGGCGCCTCCATCCACTCCAATAGTCATTTCATCGATGCCACCCATCCCATCAACCTTATCCACTGTAGGTAGTGAGCCTAACATACCCCCTCTATCAACTCTAACTCTGCCTCCTACTGCGGTCATTCCGACCACCCTATCCGCTGTTACTTCTAAACCATATGGTCCTAGTGGTTGGAATTCCACAAACCCACTAAACCCTACAGCACAAGCCACAGGCATGAAGTGCATTTCTGGTTGTCCAAACCCCAGGTGTTCCAAGCCAGCTATTGTATCTATCACCAAACGACAGGTCGGTGTAATGGTTACAGCAACTATTAACAGCCAGATTGTTTCATGGGTCAACAACTGGGGCGGTGGTGCTCTATCTTCCCCGTCATCCTCAACCCGGACCACTAGAATTGAAATCACTCGCACGATAAGTGAACCTTCATCGACTCCAACTAGATGTGGAGAATCGGGTGAGTTTACAATGGATGTAAGTACATATATACAATTTATTCCGCAATGCTCTATCAGAAGTACTGCTTGCAATTGTTGATTGATTCTAGTTTGATAACTTGCCTCGATTTTCACCAAGTGACAACAATACTGCCGCGTTTCCACCAATCTTCAACCCCTACAACCATTTATTCTTCTCTAATGGATGGTCTTACGGCCCTCCGCCAACCGAGCCATACCCTCCCACTTCGAACCCCCATATCGGAATCTGCATACCCGCGAAGGGTGAAGATAATCGTGGCTCTCCGTACGCGGGATTGCTATCTGGAGGCGAATTCGGTGCAGGGCCCCGTAGTAGCCTAGACACTTTCTGGTTTGATGCTTACTCTGCCAATTTTGGGTGCGACAACGGCTCTGCCAATACAACTTGTGCAGTTACGGTGTCGGCGGTCAGATATTCAACGCAAACAAAGACAGAGGAGTCTGCTGGGACGCGCAGATTCGAACTCCCACCATGCCCGGGTTACAGAAACTGTACGCTTTCTCCATTAGACTTTGGAGACAGTTTTCGTGGGATCAGCAGTCTCAAATTTTCAGCGTCGGTGCGGGATAAACCGGCCATCTTTTTCGTCGACGATATCAAAATGAGTTGGTATAACAACACCTGTGCTGCCGGCTTAGAGCGGCTGCGCTCTCGTTGAAATGATTTTTCTATGCTGTCGCGACATGGAGAAAGAACCGGAATTGAGCCAATGTATCTGTGCGGAATTATTGTGTTCTATGAAATTTGTTTCGATGTATTATAGTGTTTATTTACCGTTTGCTTTTCAAGGCAGGAGGCGGGTCTTTGGTTCGTCCTCCAAATACTCCGAGTTTAATTTCGATGGTAGATCGGAACACAGAGGTATGTATGTATGTCTAATGCTAGTTGATGGGTGCATGATTTAATGATGTTCATCAATGTCAGACGAGGTCAAGACAATAAACTAGTCGGCAGCAGGTTAAATAATTCCGACCCCTAGTACACCCATCTGAGTAGGCAACAAACCCTTAAAAAGCCCAGATTCTTCAAGATCTTTGCCAAATGTTTGAAACAAGATTTACCATATTTCTAGTGAGCATATACACTTTCACAGGGCCCTGGAACTTTCCACAGCAGGCTTTTCGGGTTTCCCTCAGTATCTCAATTACATGCCATACGAGTCTGTCTGCCCGGTCCATCGCCGATTTAGGAAATACGGCGTATTCCCGGAGTTCGGAAATATATCCTGCCGAGACGCCTATCTCTGACGTCGTCAATCATGGTTCCGATATTCCCGCTGAGAAAATTTCTATCCCCGCAGCCCAACATTCGTGAACAATCTAATCTCCACATTGTTATTGCTATTTCATTGTGCTCAAGTACTCTAGGGTTCCGATTGCCATATTGCCATCGAGGTGGCTGTCCTTACTTCAGCGATGTTTGATCACCCCTCATAGCTCTGGTTCCGCACGCATTTCTTGAGGAAGCTGCAGTAACTTAATTTTTTGACACAGCGGTGCTTTTCCCACTTGTTTACTCAGCCATGCCTCTCGTTGAGATAAGGGAACTCTTGCAGTTTCCTGAAAACGGAGACAATGCTACGGACACGGTGATCAATCATATTCACTTCAATCGGACCGCGCTAGACTATTTCAATTATACCCTCTATTCCAACGGAACTCTATCAAACGGCTCGAACTGCTGGCTTTCATTTGGCATATACCAACCTTCTATGCTATCAAACGGATCATTCATTAATGCCACTTCTTGTTATTTTCCGGTTGAAGGTCTCGAGGCAAGGGGAAGTGTCGGGGTTGCTTTCGCTTCGATGTTTGCAATAACGATAATGTTCACCTTGATAAACCTGCGGAAGCATGGGAAGCGGATCCTACCGTCTGAGAAACGATGGAGAGCCATCGGAAGGAGATGGCAGTGGTACTGGATGCTCTTCGTTGCAGCCTGTGGCACGATAAGCTGTTTCATGAGCATTGACGTCGATCGGAACTACTTGCAAGGACTTGCGCTTTCTCTCCAGGGTTTGTTTTATTATTTACTCCTACCTGGACTTCTGGCTGCAGTATGGGAAGGAGTCAGGCATTGGTACGTCCTTAATCAATCTACATGTGCAAATGATTCTATTTCTGCGTGTATGCGTCGGCCTTGTTCGCGACTAACAATGTCATTTAAAGGGGCTCGTGGCAGGAACGACAGATTTGTGACCGCGACACCTTTGCATTTTCGGAAGCTTCTACAAGGGAAAAGCAGGAATTCTACTTGCCATTGATTTTCTACCTTTTCGGCTGGCTTAACTTCTTCATGGTCATTCCCAGGAACTGGAACGCGATCCAAAAACAACGCAGCGAGGACCAAACAATGAGCGTAGCGAAACCATCCGCAACAGACGGGCGCTTTAAAGCGGGGAGCATTCTTGCAGTTGTGTGCTTGGTTATCATCTGTTATAGCCTTGGGCACAGCGTGTACAGATACAAGGAACGACCTGTAAACCGGCTCCGTTTGATGACTTTTTATTTAACCTCTGCACCCTTGAAATTCATCATCTGCATCATTCTAACCGGCCTCCGCGTTGGATTTGGTGTTGCCTCCGCATTCTCCTGGGACATTTCCCCCGTTAAATATGATGGCAATGCCGGTTGGCTGTACGGACTTGGCTATGCTCCCGCATTACTCGTCCTCGTTGTTCTGAACATCTGGGGTTACATCGATCCTAATGAAGATAAGAACCTCATTGAGCAACGCCGCGAACGTGGACGTGCAGCTGACGCTGAGCTTGGTATCGAAGCTGGAAAGCGAAAACCAGCATGGTGGCGTCGATTGCGACCTGACTTCCAGCATGTGTCTGGCAACGATCCTAACGCGAGACTAAAAGCCATGACCACTGAGATTGGAGGCGGAAGGCCTACGCAAAAGAATTTGGAGCGCTATATTGAAATGGGAACAATCTCTGCAGGAACGCCGAATCAGAGCGACGAGAGTGGCGTTGTATATGATACGGAGAGTCCAAGCAAAGTTATACTAAACGATCCATTTACAGACTCGGTCTCAAGAATTAACACTTCTACTCCGCTGAACCCGACAGGTCAGACAATGCGGCCTCCGAGCAGGTCGGGCAGTCAGGCAACACTTTCATCTGGCGAGACGCTTAATCAAACTCGACCACCTCAAAAAGTGAGGAGTATGTTGGATATCTGAGCGACATTTTGGGTTTATTATTTACAGGATCATTTTCCCGCCCGCACCCATTTATTTTTGGGATTTTTGGAATTTTTCTATATACATTGTTCATTGCTGCATTCTGGGAGCACATGGCGAAATTCAGGCGCTTTTGATCTGGGAATGATGTTTGGTCACGAAGGACGGCGGCTATGCCAATCGTGACGCGCGTGACGGAGGTGCACACAAAGCAGAAACGGCTGCCTGATGCCAATACGAGGTTGGATCGTCTCCAACCTCCATTACGACCCGGTTGATGATTGATACACTAGAATGCTGGCTGTGAGCCCTCAGGGAAACAAGGAAATGAAGGCTTCTTATTACTTCCTAGTTCATTTTTGGAATATTGGCTTATGCCCAAATTGTGTACGGCTCTTTGAGATCTACTACTCTAAATTTGGACCTCTTTTGCATTTTACTACCTCTTTATTTGGAAAATATTGAGCACCGCAAATAGGAATCAAGACATAATATATATATTTCCCACCCATCAACTCTCTGCAGTAAGCCCCAATACGCTTCAAACCCACTCGTAAACTAACGAGAATCATTTTGGTGGCTGGAGTACTGTCGATCAACGCACTGCATATCCTTGAATCAGCCCATTGGGAGAGGGTTTTCAGCCTGGTTTGGTAGGGATCTATTTCACAACTTCCCCTACAGCGTATCCTTCGGGCAATATCTAGTTATTCCTACCTCAATCATCTGCTCCGAAGTCCATGGAGAAAATAAGCTTTGTAACCCACATATTGAGCTTCCAATGTCTATTCGCTCGAAGTACGAAGCTTCGCCGATTTTATATCGCATAGACTACAGGGATAAACAAGTTTGAGTGAGATTCGGTTCTAGATATCTCCGGCTTGATCGACAAGGATTTTTGGACCCCCCTTGTTCGAAGTTTTAAGTAGCTTTAGCTCTCAGCTGATGGATGAAGCTGTCATTTTTTAGATCACGGAGTCAGATTGGGCCATATCGGCTAACCCGAAGGGGTAATTCGTGTTCAACCCCGGGGCCCTGTCTTCCCTGCGGAGGCTTGGGTCGCACTATGTGTGTGCTTATCTGATGCTTACGGAAAAGCACCAATATCTATCTACCCTGGGAACTTCTGTATGTGCCTCCCCCAGTCCCTGCCTGGCCCGCACAGCGGAGCCATAACTGCAGTATGCGTACTCCGTACATGTTGCCAAGATGTTCACCATGTTGGAGTTTTTCCTCAACACCTAGGTAGGGATTTTACGCTCATATATCCGTGCGTGAAGACGAGCGGAAATTAATATTATATACATACCCATAACACGCCGAGAAACAAAAGTGGTTACTAGAGATCCTCAGACATGAAAGTATATAAGCTTAAATAACGTTTCGTATTCGCAAATTCCGGTTGCCGAATGGGGATTAACGGAACGAAAATAAGCATGTTTTTGCAAATATAATACTAGTGTGCTGGAGGTAAGCAGACGGGCTGTACTTACTACGTTCCTGGGCTAAAATTATGGATGAACCAGTGGCCCCGAACGGAACGGGACCGCGGTGGTGTGGCATGTACTTTGCTGATGTTTGCGAGACGATTGTTGAGCCGTACACTGAAAGATGATGCACCATACGTCCGTAAATATGAGTTGGCATCAATTTACTGCCGAATGCCTGTAGATACTACGTAAATCCACGTAAACTAGTTAGTTACCTTTGTAGAGGGACAGTGAAAGGATCACATACACCTCTTTCTGACTTAAAAAGCGTTCGCTTTATCGAGATCTAGATGTAGCAAGTATGCATAAAATTGCTCTTAGATACTCTTCTTCTCTTGCATCAGGCGCCTCCTAGACGGTGTGATATCGGTGGTATTTACTGATACAATTAAAGGCCAGTGCTGAAGGAAAGATCGACTACCTCGATATGGATTTTTGACTAAAGGGAAAACCGAATCAAGCTCCCGCCATTGCATTGGATATATCGGGAGCAATTTGCCATGTATGTGCCACAACAGGAAGAAGAAAATTTTTCAAAAAGGAACACTGGGTTTCATAGTGGCACCCCAGCGGAAAAAAAGGGTTAGAAAGAATGAACATGATGGCAAACATTCGTCTTTCAATCTTGAGAAGCCTTGGGAAACACTTCATACTAAATACTAGGTATGAAAACAGGGTAAAACGCGGACTCAATAAGATAGTTGTCATAATAACAACATCAGCAACAATGATGATAATGATAATGATGATGATAATAATAATAATAATAATAATGAAAGAATGACACCCTAGCCTGCCCGATTTTAGTCCCATTTCCATGTAAAATATAGTTTCCCATACCAGTTTTAAATGCAACCACAGGTAGTTCTCGTAAATACGGAGAACGCGCCTAACTCGCAAAACGCCCATGCAAACCTGTAACAAAACCCCCACCCGAGAAAAACAGTTAAATCCGTGAGGCCGCTAAGACACACACTTTTTGAGAAAGCCCTGTCTGTAAACGTGCGCCTAAGTGTTGAGAAAAAGGGTAAATTATACATCCTTGTGGTAAATATCTCAAATGAGATCATTCGTAGATAAATCAGGCAGTAAAGACCTTATCAAGTTGTCGCAACGCCCTCATATCTTCCCCAAATCCAATTTTTTCACTAGGGATGTCTTTCGGTCCATCGCCTGAGCCCATGTAGGGTTTTGGGCTTCTGCTACCTCTGCCGTTTGCTAGAGCCTGTGGCTGTGATCCGTCAAGAATATTAGACAAGGCCGCGGCGGGGGCAAGTGTCGATGGAGGGAGCGGGCCGTTCATGAGTGCATTGATGCTTGGAACCTTCGTAGCAGATGAAGATGATACGGCGCTATTATTATTATCTTGGCTGTTATTGTCATGGGGTGGGATGTTCTTCAATGGAAGGGGGCTAGGGGCATGTTTAGGTAGCGTTCCATTGGCCTGGGCGTGGCTATGTGGTGAGCCATGAGGGTGGCCGGGAGAACCTATTCTTGGAGCTCCCATGATGATTGGTGGATGGGACCTTGGGGATCGAGTGGGATTATAGAAAGGGGCTTGCCCACTAACAGTATTTGGGTGGTGTGGTTGCATTGGAGGCGGGAGTGTAGAATCGCCTGGATGTACTGGTCTTTCGTATGGAGCGGGTAGTTGGGGATGATGCGGGTGCTGGCCATATGGAATGGAGGAATGCCCGTCGGACGCACCAAGAGGAGGCAAATAGGCGGGATACGGCATGACAGCAACGTGTGGTGCGCTTGTAATAGGATGTGGAGGCCAGTTGTACGGGGTGGGAGGATATGCTTGAGCGTGTGTAGTGGGTCGAGCATAGGGGAGCGAGTGCGGTGAGATTGAAAATCCGGGTCCGGACATAGGGCCACGGGTCACGACGGGCAGGTTTTGTTGATCGTTAACACTGGATTCAGGATATAAGCCTTTTTGTGGGCGGATATGTCGCAGAGCTGGATCGGTGGACGGCTGATTCAATCCAGGAGCGGTTGGGTGAGATCGTGCGTAATAGCTTATTAAATGGAGGTGCTGCCCCGTAGATGTTGTTATACTGAAGGACTGTTTCATTAATCCATCCGGCTTATAGCGATATCCGTCCGGGCCTTCCTCTCCACCTTCTCCGGGATCTTCATCGCTCCCTCTATTACTGTCAGGAGTTTTTCCTGCCCTTGACGCCTGCGTACCGTGGCTACCACCTCTTTTCCCTTCCATTTCTCTGTAGGTTAGGAAGCTTCCCGATACCCTGCTTGCACTCCATGATTTTCCGTCTGTCCATCTTCTCATTCCGGCTTCCCGCTCGTCCCAAACAAAAACAGAGCCAGATTTAACCGCCTGCCTTTCCTTCTCCGATAATCTTCTCTGGACTCGGGGTAAAAGCCCGATGCGGCAGGCTTCGAATAAGATAATAGCATCCGCGGGTGTGCGGACATGTCCGTTATACGTCTCCATCCCCTCTCCTCAACAATGAAGAAAGCTGGTCAATACAACCGCCACACCCCGAATGCGAGCGTCCTTTTGAATATCGTGGGGGGATTTAAACGCGAGGACAGCAGGAACAAAGTCAGGAAAAGTGGAAAACGTCTCTAAACCACGTATTGGCAATCTTTAAACACTAATGATCAGGAGGAGAGATTAGCATTATATGCATCAGCTTTTAAACGGAGGAGAAAGAAAGGCTAAGCAACTTGAACAAAACGAGCTGCTAGTTCGGAGACATAGGAGCAAAAGCTAAACCAAAATAAAAATAGTGCTCTGATTAAGGATTCCGCAAATAAACGACTATGATGAGGGATCAGACCGAAGCTCCATAACGATAGGTAGGAAAGATAATTGCGGAAACAAAAGCGGGCTAAGCGGTGGGAACTCTCCGTCGAATCGAGGCTGGATTGATAACTTTGAAAATGGAGGATAAGGGGTGTCCAGGTCAAACATGAATAGCAGAAAGACACAACGGGATAACAGAATATCGCCGGCAAGTAATCACGGAATTAAACAGATTGCCATAACAATATATCAGGGATTTCTGTGGTGGGCTTTGACCACAATGGAGGGGCGAACAATAAAAGGATGCATTTCTTTGAAATCAAATGAGGGGGGAAAGAGCAGGGCAAGCACGGATAGATATGAGATAATTTCGCAGCATTCGGACGGTTAATTTTGCAGAACATACCTTGACTGCTTTCTTTGGGTGATGGTTATGTTAAGAGGGTGTGTAAGAGAGGGAAACGAGTGTTGGGAATAAGCAGCCTTGCAATGTGGTAATTTGAAACAGAGTTGGGAAGGAATACCGTAAAAGTCCTCGAGCGTTGCTTAAGTTCAGCAGACCCAGGGAACAGTGAGTGATGTCAGGCAGAGGGAGTATGGTTTTCGTAGCGTGGTCTGAAACCAAAGGATGGCGAGGAAAGAAGAAGCGGAATCTTTGGAGAAAGATAGATGGATAAGGCCCTGGTGGTTCAGGAAAGGCGCAGCACGTGAGAAGAGCCTCGCTGATTGGATACGATGCCGACAGTACCGTATCGCGTTTGTATAATACCTTACAACACCAGTACATAGAATACATGTATCGTCACATATGATATGATACATGGCAGGGCCGCCATTCCATTTAGCGCTTGGCAAAAATTGAATAAGAAACCAAGAGCGGACTACGCTGTAGCAATATTCTGGGTTTGGTTCCCACACATGCTTGGGCAGCTTTACGAGTATTCAAGCGCTGGGGTGGGTGGGTTACGGCGCATACCTACCTAGCCGCTGACATTTACCACTTTGATGCTTTTGAATTTTGGTATCTTTGCCTCTAGGGGGTAGATCAAGCTTGGCCGCCATCATTCCATGGACAGGGCGTTAAGCGCTGGGACTCAAATGTGGTGCATTCAGCCGGGGATGATCTTTTGAGAACTTCATTGAACGCAAAGCAATAAGTCAAAATAGCGGAGTGGCCAAGCATTGCCCAGATGCCAAGCATGACTCATCCAATGCGGCGGAGTGTCGAGGGTAAAAAACAAAAAATAACAAACTATGGGGAAGAAGGGATTCAATGAATCTGAGCAACAAGGTAATTGATGAGTTCTTGTGTCATGATGTTGTGTCATCTTACACATCTCAGAGCTAAGCACTGGCAGAAGAAGTTCGCTGCATTGTTTGGGTGGCGCACGCTCCTTCGGTTCATGGTTTAGCCCGCAACATAGGAAACTTAAGCTTAAATCCACGCCTTGGTTCGCCTGGAGCACGTACAGTACATTACATACATATACAGAACGAGAAGTTAAGGTCACGGTGCAACACAGGAAAAGGTAAAACCAAGCTTGTAGCAGGCATACATTTTTGGGCGTAATTTGCTGACTTTCGACAGCCAATTTCTGAACTTTCTGCCGAATAAGCGAGTGATGATAATGTTATGAGAATTTCAGTTGGATGGAAAGATCCTACAACGATGAGCTGTATAAATGATAAACCCTAGACAAAACCTATGCTCACTTTATCGAAATATAATTTCTCAGCTTTTTACCCCGGAAACCTACGTACCCGTACAGCTCTGATTATTGTGTTCGATCCTACGAAATGTACGCTAAACATCGGCTTTCGAGATATGTGCAATCACTAATACAACAGAAGATGAAATAGCTCCACTAGCTGTAGCAGTCAGAAAGCGCAATTTGCACATTTGTATTTGCAAGGAAGCGCCCGTTATCTTACGAAATAAAAAGACCAATAAATGATGGACTTCATGGCTGCTTGTTTCAATTTTCGGCCCCATCTGCAAGAGAAGCCAGCAAATGCCTGTTACAGACGGTTGCCCACAGGATCACGATGATTATGGCTGCATGGTATTGTTGACCAGTACCCCAACAAAGAGGATAAAATTGCTGACAAATGTTAACACTCAGCAGAGCCGTATCTCGACTGACGAGGGATCGCAATCCATCCACATTCCTATAGCCTGCATTGTTTTCCGTATCAGTATCAAGAATCCGATTTGTTGCGCTGCCCCGACAGGGTAAAGCTAACTTGATAGAAGAAGGGAGGATTGCACAAGTTAAAATAATAAATATTATCTCCCATTCCTGATGGATTGTGGGTCCCACTAGCATCCTGCAGGCTACCCAAACCATTTTATTTTGTGCCGTACAAGGCTATCAGCTTATTTTCAGCTTTAGGCCTTTGCCCATCTATATGCCGAGTAGGTTCTTCTTTTCGGAAAGAGATCAATTCACGGTAACACTAGATTTGTGATACCTGAGTTGAAACATTTTCAAGGGTGAATAAGGTTGCCAAGATGTCTCGGTGTTCAATCGCTCGATCGCAGTGCAGGCTTGAAAAATCGTCCTGGGGAAATCAAATTTCTAAAAAGCTAGGCGCGCTGACCAGTTGTGTCAGCATGGCTCTCCACATGGTTACAATACATTCAACTACTAGGAAGATTCACTTGGCTAGGGATGATGTCCAGAAGACAGCATCGCAAGCATTGTAGCGCTCGCACCACTTAAAGCCCTCACTCATTTCCTAACGAATCCTTCCACAGCATCTACTAGAGTTCGTCAGCTGAGGCTAACTTTCTAATCTTGAAAAATTTCGGCCATTTGAAGCAGCGCTGCTGCAGCCCCGAAGTTCAGTGGGCAAACCCAACTTCCAAGTCCTACGTATGTAGCATTGTTAGAGGTCTCGCAGCGTCTCCACTGTGATGCAGACCTTCCAGGCTGATAGCCACTGACATACCCATCCAGCGCGAGATTGGAAGGAGAATAGAGAACTGTGAACAAGCTCGCTACGTACTATACGGATTATTTGGAGCTTAACCTTTGGGCTACTTTTGCTGACTTCAACTAAGTTCGTTGCGTTTCAAAATCTAGTCTCGGAGGCAGGGCAACTAGAAATGTGAGCGTCCCCTGGGGTCAAGTTGAATGAATCCTCGGAACTTATCTTTATCCTTTGTTAGACCACAATCTGTGCTAGACGCCCTTCTGCTTGTACATTTTATTGAATCGTAAAATGGGAAGCTTGGCCCAAATAATGCGGATACCCGTATTACAAATACATGCCTGAATACGATCATAACACCTGGAAGCCGCAGCTGGCATGCAAGGTGTTTAAAGGTATTACGCTAGTAATATACTAACTAGTAGTGGTAATTTAAAGTTAACTTTAATATGACATCCATGCTGCTCCACCCGGATTTGGCAGAGACAAATTACTGAGACACGAATAATGAACGAATCCTCATGTTAGAAGCGGCCTGCGGAAATCGGTTTCGTATTATTGTTTTCTAGTATTTATCAACAACTTGACGAAATTACTCCAATTCATCGGGTAATTAGTAATTCTTCCCATCCTTTCCAGACGCGGTTGAGTTTCATCATAATACCTCTGAGGAGCGAGGACGAAGTTCGCCGAGCCATCGCCTTGAAAGGAAAGCACAGTGGTGAAAATAATGTTCCCAGCTGGAGTGCCAGGATTAGTATGGACCCTATTTAGTGGCATGAGTGGCGTTTCAGAGAGAAAGCGGTTTCCAGGCTCATAAATCGGTGATACATTATTCCTGCGCAGCCGGCGCCAACTTAGCCCTACAGCGTATGTGAAACATTTACCGCATTGAAAGCGCTGAATTTCCTCTATACCTGAAGACCGTGGTGGCTCTGTATCCAGTTGAATCATTTTTCAAGTCCCGAAGAGGATGAGTAATTTACCCAAGCCTGGGTATGTATTCGTATATGATAGTACTTACAAAGTTCTGCTTTGGAACAGTTAAGCAGGTCTGAGATATGAGTCCCAGCCCTAGCCCCAACATCTCCCTTCGAGTTCCTTTAAGATTTTAAAGTTAAAACGTGGGGCCGGCAAATATCGGCCAAGCTTTTAAGCGAGCGGGGGCGACCATGATTTTGTATGTTTACTTTTTATGGTTCCCATGGCTCGCCCAAGCAGCGCAGGACCGTGCGTCGTCACTGACTCGAGGTTTCAGCGCCATGGCGCATTGTGGCTATCGTCAATTTTCTCGACAGGGTCAGGCGGCTAGCGACCTTTCAGGTACATCTGTGGTTCTCACAAAGCTTTCTTGCATTTTCCTTGCGTTTTGCTTTTGTGTAGGCGAAAGAACAAGGTTAGTGACAACGATTGTCAGGTCAGGAGCATAAGAAGCAGGCGGCTGGGTAACGTCTAGAATCTCCTCCTTGCCTTGCCTTGCCATTGATGTTGAGTGTCGAGGGAAAACATTTCCAGCAGTTCATTGAATGTTTCATTATTTGCAAAATTCCAGTTGCTTATTGATTTTGTCATCATGTGTCAGGATGACAACAAGATCATGACTGTGCCCGGAGATAATCCCACTGTAAGTAAGACCCAAAGCGGAGCCGGTGGGCAGCGGCTTTCAGTGAATTTCGACATTCTTCCGCGGCGGAAATTTTTTGATGTTCAATCATTACCCCAATAAGCTATTACTCCCGGACTCCGGACTCCGGACTCCGGACTTGCAACCTATTCGGATAGTACGGACTGGATGAGATCCGATAGCAGAGGGACATGAATAATCCGAAGCAGCACCCATCCAGACCCAGAATGCGGTGGGATGAACACGTTTCAGTTGTGCGTGACTGTCTCCAACTCAAAACCAACAGATAGATCTACATTTGAGACCAAAGTTGCGACACCTTCCACCACCCCGTTTTGCCGCCAGGATTTGGCAGATCGTTCCGCAGCACGGCGAGTAAGCAATAATAATTGGAAACAAAAGCGGTAGGCGATCATTGGTCATCATTACGAAATAGTCCACGGCTGGACTCGATTTTCTCCATTTGGAAATTTTTCTGACATAAGTGCGAACCCCCATGCATTCGGGGTTACGCCACATTGATGTTCGGTTAAGATCCCCCAGTTTTGCTATTCTGGGATTATTCTTTGTCCAGCCCATCCCCAGCCATGCTGTTCAAAGGGAACTTCTATATTGGAGCCCGACTTGTATCGGGGTTTAACGGAGTGGCTGAATTTGGTCCGAATGCACCGCCAGCTCCCGGTCCGGTCATCAAGCAAAAAACCCTAATAATTGGCTTTGAGATTTTTGGGGAGAAGGCCCGGAGCCCAAGGATTCAACGAGCTGGTGTCGATTTATCTGACGCCAAGGCTTGTCGACGGGGGATTTTCCAGACACCACCACTTATGAGAAATCCCCTTGCAATGCAAGCGCAAGATGTTTCCGTTTGTTGCCTCGACAGAACGGAAGAGTTGGATTGCCGAATTATCGATGACTAAATATTTCAAATATTTGCTAAGAAAGTGTCCGTCCTTTTCTAGTTGTGGAAATGGTTACTAACTTGGAGCAAGAGAAATTGAATCATGAATGCGCGTTGGGAAGAGAAAGCCTCCGGGAGATGCTATATCTTTCTGAAGGAGTTTAGAGTCTTCACGGGATATAGAATGACTTGACGGTGACTTCTCGGACGAATTACTAAAATTTTGCAAGTTAGCGTCCATATTTGTAAGGGTGGGTTTACATTAACGTACTTCACCTCTTTCTTGATCACACCATGTTTTTTTGAGGTCATACAAATTCGTGTAATGGCACAAAGTGATCAATAAAGTGGTGTTATCAAGAAAGCGATGAATGAAGTACGTTATGTCTCGCCTCGTTTCCTCCCCCTCCAGCTTCTTCCCCGTGGAGGAATTCGGATTTACCTCAGCCTGTAGACTCGAGTGGATATAGGATTGCGGGTGTATCTGCGGTTTGGGGTTGGGAGGACTGCGGAAAATGCCAGGTTTTACCTCTTTCACTACGTATAATGCACTGAATAAATCAAACCATCTCCGAAATTTTGTTCGCCTTCTCATTTTATCTTCTCATTTCCCCTCATTGAGCGAGCACCTTGGTTGAGAACTATTCCTGTGTTTATTTCATGCCAGCGTTACGCCGGATACTCATACAGCACGGTATGTATGTATTTGTGTATGTACGGCGTAACTACAAGGGCTGTAAGGGACCCACTGCGCATAATTATAGTTTTTTAGGCTACCAGGTGTCGGGATGGAGGGTAGGGTAACACGGATGGAAAACAAGCTTATTTTCGTTCTTATGATCTTTATTTCATCGTCCACCCACGAGTCGGAACAAGCTATAGTGGATGGGCAGCGAAACGACTGACGAAAATAACGTTGCCCACACCAAAGTTCACACCCGCTTGAGAGAATGAGGATGCCTCATTCTTTTGATCACCATCAATAATTCCCCGGAACGAAAAATGGGGCCACTCGTATTCGAAGCTTTCAGAAAGCCCACTATCGGTTGCCAGTTGGCTGGACACAATTTATTCATGCTTACTTTTGTTCTAACTTGGCTAGTGGCAAGTGCAAGTATCCCCAATGTCAGTTAGCAGCCTAGCAAGGGTGGGCGGCTGATCGAACAGGGGCATCAAGATAACCTTAACATTTTGTGGGTCCACGAACCAAGGATTGCTATCCATGGAATGGACCGTATCCACACAGCACCAAAACAAAGAAAAAAGTTGCAAAGAGCGGAAGCAACGGAAGAGGAGCAATCCTTCAAAAAAAGAAATTAATTCCCACATCTTGGTTCCTCATGCTAGGCATCTAACGGAACTAGCGCCCATGCAAAATTTCGCCATGTAGAGGTTAAAAACTTTAAAATAACAATTGGCAGCGGGCATTTCCCCCTCCTTTGTTCGGCCACGCAGCGGTGCGAAATCGGGCCCTGCGCTCCTCTTCCTTCCCCTCTTCCTCAGCCCTTCGCACCTCTTTGGTCGTATTCGCCTCCATGTCTTTGACCGTATTTCTCGTGGACGCTATTGCTCGTAGCAATCCACAATGTTGAAACTTAAACCAGTCTTGGCGGCGAGTTCAAAAGACAAACAATTGTCCCGGAATTCGACCAAAAAGCTCGTGGGAACAATGATGGCGGGTGCATAATTATGAACTAAAAACGCCTCGCCCATGCCACTGGCCTGCACCCTCTGGAGGGCCTCGTCGGTTGCACCCACATTTGTAGTTGTAGCACCTGATTATTATTTAGTAAAAGATAAAATAAAGTAAAATAAGAGGCATTTGAACTCCTTCATTGGCAGTAGCTTTTACACTTGAACTTCTGCTGCTGGAGAAGCGGGCGTCGGGACAATTTATGCAGGCAGGATAAATGGTGGGGGAGGGTTGGATGATTTAAGGTTAATTAACCGTTTATAAGGTTTGGAGTCCATGCTCAAACCTGAACATCCGAGCATTCCAACATGGAGGCGCGATTCATAACAATCATGGCAGCCTTTTTCACGCACTATTACTCCGTATTCTATGATGTGTCCACCACAGATTTACCTGGTGGCGTTGTTTATTGCTTCAGCCTGCCTGCTCTGCGACCGAGGCCCTCTGGAAATAGCGACTTCGGCTTGTCGTTGGTTTAGCCGTGGTTACTGACAGTAACGTTGAACATGACCTCGCTAAGGGCCAGATCTTCTGCACACACAGCGAATAATTTGCATTCTCCACGATACTTTAAGAAGCATTGAGGATTAGAAACAGGGCCGTGCCATTTGGAGATCAAGCGAATAAAACAGTCCAAGGGCTTTGCGTTACGAAATTGGGTTCTGTTTGCCTCTTGACTGACTGGCTTCGAGGGGCTTACGAAGCCTTTAACTTAGAAGATACTTTGAATGATGAATCCTTTTATTAGCGAAGAAACAAGGAGCAGTGGCTGGGTGAATGGTTGGTGTTTTAGCTGCACGATGGGAAACCATTGTTTGTTTGTCTATATGCAATGCGCTAGCCGAGGAATCCTTACCTAGGTATGGACAATAAATACGTGACGCATTGAAGAGTAATGAGCGCATAGATGGAAATATTGGGGGGGGAAACTGGGCTTGATCGAGAGCAAGACGAATAATAATGCACAATTGGCAAAAACTTATTGATACTTGTCGTACATTTCCCTTTTGGAGATAAAAAAGTTCGAACATCACTATAAATATATATATGGTGAGCAACAATTTCAAGTTACAAGAGAAGGGAGCATGACCTCGTCCCCTGGAGCCGGAAAACCTGCCGATAAGGCGCAAGTGAAAAATGTAGGACCAATGGGTATATAGATTATGACAAAATAAGAAAAAAGAGTAGATATCTTTATATGCCGTAAAATACAGTTTTTGTCGCCTGCCATAATAATACAACATAAAGGAGAAATCTAGGAACCCACTCGTTCAAGGAAGCAGCGGTTATAAACTAGATAGGAAGATAGGAAGACCTCGCTACCTTCTTTTCTCCCCCCCTTTAACATTCAGCTCGTCCAAAATGTCGTGGGAACGGAACAACGTCCCTAAGACTAGAAACGCCAGCCAGATATCCCAGGTACCGATCAAACCCAAGTCCAAACCCGCCATGAGGCGCACTGCCCCATCTCCTAAGATCGGCATACCATTGGATTGAGCCGAGATATTCATCTGGTTGGAGGTAAGGGTATATTGATGAACCTGGCTCCGCCGTCGACTGTGACGAAGCTGCACTATCTGAGTCTGGCCCTGTCTCGTGCATTTTCTTGATAAGCCCGTGCTCACGCATGTTCTGTATAAGATTTGGAAGCCGGTGTTCACGAATGGAGCCACCGACCACTTCGCTGATCTCGGGCATCAGAAGATCGAAACATGCAACGGTCTCCCTTGCTTGGGATAGGTCATGGTTGGATAATTTTGCTGATGATACAGGAGAGGTTTTCTCTGGCACGATTGAAGGTGCCATGTAAAATGGTTTCACCTTCTTCGGATAGTGAGTCACAAATACGGGGCACCCCTTCCCAACTTCATCGACTATGAATTTTTCATGCTCGAGGTGAAGGCCCTCCTCCCAGACCGGGGGAAAGCTAAAAGTGGCGGTGTTCGATTCAACAGCTTTCTGAAGCAACTCGATAGCGTTGGTATAGGTAATTCGAGGCCATTTCCCACTTTCTATTATGCCCAACCATCGCGGCCGCAATCCCTGATCAACACTTTCCTGACCAGACTCCCCCGTCCTCTTTGCTGTAAATATTTCTTCCGCAACTGGGCTCTCGTATAATCGTTTCGTAAGGTCGCGGATTAATGACTCCACGGTATCCGTCAGCGAATCCAAGCTCTGCACAAAATTCATTTCTACCTCTAACATATAGAACTCGCTGAGATGCCGTGGTGAATCACTCTTCTCCGCTCGGAAGGTCGGAGACAAGGTCCACACATTTCCCAGCTCGGCCGCATACGCCTCTAGATGAAGCTGGCTTGACACCGTAAGGTATTTTGGCGATCCAAAGAACTCCCCAGTCCCTCCGGCCTCAATTTTATCTCCTGGTGCCAATGTGAACACTTCCCCAGCACCTTCACAATCAGATGATGTGATCAGCGGCGGCTGGACCTGCACGAAATGGCTGCCAAGCCGGGAGCGGAATACCTGTCCGAGTTGGAAAATGGATTCTGATCTAAATCGAGAGAGGAGGGAGTTGAAAGGTGTCCGTAACCTGAGATGTGGTATTTGTCGAAGGAAATCTGGACTGTGGTATTTCTTTTGTATTGGATATGACTGCCAGGTGAGAGGGACGAGTGTTAGTAAAAAATCATGGACAAGCTATGAAAGGGATTGGAACGAAACTAACCTCAGGGTCCGCCTCTCCGGTAATCTTAACTTCTGTCGCATGAAGCTCATGGCTTTGCTTTTTGCCGGCAGGACAAGGCTGCCATACACCAGAAATGTCAATGGCGGAACCGGTCGATAATCTATCAAAAATTCAGGAAACAAACGAAATTAGCAAGCCAAACACATCTCCCGTTACTGTAAAGCTCACCTCACACAATTGGACTACATATCATAAGGGAAAACAAAGAAACTGTCAAGCCGGACAGACATACCGAGCAGCCTGTCCCGGTGTCAAAATTGCTTGCACCGGCTTAATCGTTGAACCGTCCGAGATCTCAGCAAACGCGATCCGTTTCTGCTTCCTCACCGACCGGATGAAACCCTGAACGCGGATCTGGCGGTTGTCTAAGAAACTAGAGCCTCCATCATGAGCAGCAGCAGCAGCGGTGGTGGTTGTTCGCGATGCGTCCAACAGCTGCGCGCATCTAAGTAGCAACGGGGATTTTTCACCTACAATTGCCGAAGCAGAGGCGGAGGTGCTCAGACATCTACGCCATACGAGCATTGCTTGTTTGCTTGCCTGCTTGTTTGTTCTCCCTCAGGCGCAATTATGCCTGATATGCTTTGATGATTAGGAGATGGTGGTTTCGGGTATTTGGTTCTACAACTTTTTTTCTGGTTGAGCTATTGGAAGGTTAAAATTGCTTGGCAACCCGCGTGCTCCCGTGACTTTTGGCTTTAAAGGCAGAAATGTCATGATAGTTTTGCGTAGTTAAATAAATTTGGTTGATAGTTAAAAGACAAGACTAAACACTAAACAAAGAGTGAAATACAAAAAAGAAGAAAAACACCCGAGATCTGGTCCGAAATAGACAGTTGAGAATTTGAATGATACAGTGGAGATAAGTCGGAACAAATTTCAAAAAGTCGCTCAATCAATGAAGTACGACCCGTTGCTCATACGCTTTCCTCTCCTCCTCAATCATCTCAATGGCATCTTCCAGGTTACCGTCTGCTGCTTCTGCATATATGTGCAGGTTGTGTGATGGAAGACTCGAGTCATAGCCATAGCCAAGAAGCCCAAGGTGAGCGATACATCGATCGATATCGTTTGCTGGCCGATGGTGCTCCTGCATTTCCGGCTGGCGTTCTGAAGAATGATGGATAGGCTTAGGAGGGACAACCGGTGCGGCTTCGGCTGGGAAGCTACCCGGAATATTGGAAATGACGTCTCTTGTTGGACCTGGTGACATGTATGGATTGTAAATGGCGGACCGGTCTTCGAGCGTATTGCGATGCCTGCCAAAAGACACTCTTACAGGTCGTCGATGCTGACGTTCTGTCGCGCTGCGTCGAAGATTAGAATTTTCATTGCCCGTATGGCGCTCAGTGAAAGGGACAAAGGGTCCAGAAAGCCTTGCTGCGGGATCGGAGGCTATGGTTGTATTTGAACGCCGGAGTTCACTGGGCCGTGCTGGAGAAGGCGCTCGATGTCCCATTAGTTGTGCATTATACAGTTCTGGTGGCCAAGAGCCGGGAATTCCGCGCCCTTCTGCCGGCGGTGGAGCTGGATGCAAGTTGCGTAGATTGCGGATAGGATCATTAGAAGTATGAGTCTCATTCAACGGACTTCCATCTTTACCTGTCAGAGATATGTTAGGTCTCAATTCATCTCCGGGCTGATATTGTTGCGCCGCAGAGGTACGCGCTTCTAGTTGGGAAACAGTTGGGAATCGAGCCATTTGAGATTCTGGGCTAAGCGAGCGAGAAATATCCTGACCTCGAGAAGGATGGGAGAGAGATTGGCTACCATTATGGTTATATGTGTCAGGTGCCAAGGACGGGTAACGAGCGAAAAAGCCCGGCTGTCCATCGAGTTGGTTAGTTAACGCATTATTGTTCGTGGCAGCGGCTGAATACAAAGATTTTGGCCTCCACTGATCGGATTGATTAGAGGAATCACGACGCGAACTCGGAGCTTCAACATTTGGCCTCTCCTGGTTTTCTGATCGTTCTGTGATATGATTCAGGGTGTGGATACTCTGCCGTGGATGATCGTGAACTACAGATCGGCGTAAAGTCCCGAGAGATTTGGCCCTCCTAATCCCGGCGGAGGTGCCACTGGGGTTGCCGGCATCGTTCTCCGCTGGCGTTTGCTTGAGGTTGTAGCTGGACATCCTCCGAGATCCGGGAAAATCTGGGAGGGGACGAGGCCAACGGAGACGTGTATTGGTTTCTGTATGGGAATGAGGTGAAGCATGTGCCGCCTGGCTGGGTGGCTGTTGGACAGTGCTATCATTGATAGTGTCGATGCCATGGCTAAATTCAAGATTGATAATCTGGCCACGGAGTAGATTCCCGGTAAGCGCCTGGAGAGCGCCGGATGCAGCGAAGGAACAAGGAAAACTAACATAGCCAAACCCAGCGTGTTTCCTCGTGGCAGAATCATGGGGCAAGTTGACCTTGCCTAGGAAGCCCTTGTTTGCAAATGCCGCTTCAACATCTTGTTCAGTAACGGTAGTATGGAGGTTGCCAATAAATAGGGTAGTATTGTGATTGGGATCAGCCGATAGCGTCTCTTGTGGAGCAGCGGTTTGCTTCTCGCTTTCTGGGGCTGCTAGAGAAGTAGAAACTTCGGGCAAAGAGTCCGAGGGTGTCGAATTATCCATAGCCACAGAACCATTGGACTGGGATGTAGACGGCTCGGGGCTTGATTGGCCACGGGTATCTAAAATTCCTTGAGAAAGCTCTCCATCCGGCTGTGCTTGGGGTGATCCTATGTTTGTAGGCGTAGCGTCAAAGGCGGCAAATAGAGTTCGACCCATTTCTCCAATATCCCCTGCCAAAGTGCGGAGACTATTCACGATTTGGTCAGTTGCCAGCAGATCAGCTTCTCTGGACCTATCAGCGGCAGCTCTCGACGAAGTAGCAGCGGCTTGCATAGCGTTTGCAAGACTCTGAACATGGCTGCCAATAGCGCTGATGGTATTGAAAAGAGTTGTCTCCACTGTTGAGGGAATGTGTTGGTGTGCATTTGATAATCGGCGTTCCACTTCCGGAAGCTTAGCCCTCAATTCAGAGGTTAGATGGCGAATACCCCCAAGCAATGTTTGCATAGTCTGACCCAGCACTTCGGCAGGTTTGGGTGCAGGCTGATATGAGGGTTCGGATTCAGGTTGTGAAGCAGGTGGTTGCGGGGAAGAAGTCTCTGTGGTGTTTTGCTGCGGCGTCTCTCCGGTAGAAGAATCAACAACAAGTTTGTCTTGCATAATCCTCGATAATTCGGCCTCGAACGACGCCAAAAGGGGAAGGTTTTCTTCGATTGGCGATTCGCGGCTTTCTGGCTCTCTTTGTGTCAAACCATCCGACTCCAAACGAAGTGGCCAAGCATTCGACAAGGCCCAAGGGTTTGATACTGGTAGAGGTGGCGACGGGATAGATACCATCTGGGCGTCGGATGTTATATCCTTGGTATGGTCATGGTGGTATTCGAAGCTGGTTTCTTGGGCAGGTTCCATATTTCTTGAAGCACTGAGCTCGGATGGTTGACCATCGTCCACTGAGCTGACTCGACCAATTGATGTATTTTCATTCTGTTGCCATGTCGACTGGGGAATTGGTGGGGGATTGTGGGGTTGAAGCCAGTGATTTCTGGGATCATCGTTGCTTTTCTCGAACACGAGCTCGGGCTCGGTGTGGGCCTTGAGACCGTCGTCGGCCACCTCTGGAGCAGTGGATTCATGATGAGTTGATACAGATGTATTCAGCCGTCTATATCCCTTGGAAGTCCTGCTCTCGATCTCGAAACTTCTCCATATCTCTAAGACAGATTTTGAACGATTCACGTCAAAGATGTGCATGGGCAATTCACGTTCTCGATCATTGCTAGGCACGACTGAAGAATACAAAAACGCTGACGATGCGGGCTCGCTAAGGCGCTCGGCAAGTTCAAGGGCAGAACCGACCTTGTTTTCATAATTAATGGCTATCCATGGATAATTGGAGTTGTCAAAACTAATGGCTAGGCAAAATAAATAATGGATGGCTTACAGTGATTGTGTCTCCGTCATCCTCATCCATATAAGTCAGCTTTGCTAGGGGGTTAGCTGCAATTGTTTCATCATATTCCTCAGCTGAAACTCGAACGATGCCATGGCGATCTGTTGTTGGTGATGTAGAAGCTGGTAAAAGAGTCGACTTATTCCTCCCTCCACCGCTGGAAGTGCTACTGTGGTCGGAACGTGACTTGTCTGGGACCTGGATGTTGCTATCTCGTTTGACTGCTCTTCCATCAGCACCCATAAACGGGATTGATTGCATGTCGTGGGTCAAATATGGACGAAATTTACCATCTTCACCATCATCAAGTTGCTTATAAGCTGGCATTAGTTCGACATCAAAGGGTGATCTAAGAAACGGTTCTGAGTTGTTTTGTCCATCTTGTGGAGGACGATCGGGCTGTTCAAGTTCCTGCTCAGCAGTGGGATTGAGAAGACCCCTGATACGAAAGGGCTTCAGCATTGTGAACGGTATAAATGAGCTCGAGGGCAGATCGAAACGAGGTCGATGTCAAGGACCAGACTGATCAACCAAAAGTGCCAGAAAGTCACCTCCGTATTGAATATTTCACGGAGGAATGAGGCGGGCCAAAGGGTGACAAGAGGATTTGGGGATGGTAGGGAATTAAAAGATAGGCCAAAGCAGGAAAATAGCAGCCTGGTGAGAGAACAGCCTTGCTTGAACGAGGACGAAAGCACAGCTCCCGGGATCGACTCTACGAGCTAGGCAGTAGCATTTGTTCAGGGTGGTAGTTAGTTTGGGCTGCACTCAAGGGCTTTTGGAAACGAAAGACGGATCTTGTCTCTCTCCGGACTGATAGCAGTGGAAAACAGCAATCTCCACCTCCAGGCAACACGATAAAAAGGGTGGCGGTTAATGTTGGTGGCCGAGAGATGGCGCATCATTGCGTATGAAGTGGTAGAAGTAGGCGCAGCATCAGCTGTTTGTTCCCCGCGTCAAACCAATCCTGGGAAGATGCCGCGCTCCAGCCAGCTTAGGTAAGACCGATTTTCTTGGCACCGGGCTAGTCCTGTTCTAGTAGTTTTTAAGTATCACGTGATACAACGCCTTCTCAAGTGTTTTTTTTTTGGCGGGCATCGGCGATAGTTGAATTCCCTCCGGACCCGAGGACTGCGTGTTTATTCGACCCGCGCTTATCTGCAAACTCTGGGAATAATCTATGGAAAATTGACCAAAATACCAATAGCAACAGGATCGTCCGACTCGTTTGGGTGAGGTATCAGAAGTAACCGTTGCCGACATGCGACACTCCTCACTTCCGCCACGCTAATTCCCCAAAACCTCCCACCCCACCCAGACAATTGCGGTATCTATCAAATTCTCTAGCTCCTAGCCCTGTCGCATTGTGTACCACAAAGGGTCCACGTCATCATGCCTGCGAATGAGCATTCCGCTGCCTCCCGCGCCTCTTCCAAACCACCAAGCCAGGACCGCAACGTTAAAAATGTCGTATTGGGCAATGTTCTCTTCAAGACTTGGTTCCACTCCCTATATCCGGAGGAACTGGTTGGGAAAAACACGGACAGGTTATATGTCTGCCGTTGGTGTTTCCGGTACTCATATGACAAAGACGCGTATCTAGGCCACACCCGCCTCTGCGAGTACAGGTCTACGCCTCCTGGCACAAAAGTCTACGACTGGCGGGGATATTCTGTGTGGGAGATTGATGGGGAGGATTATAAGCTCTACGCGCAGAATCTTTCATTGTTTGCCAAACTCTTCCTGGATCATAAATCTGTTTTTTTCGACGTATCCTCCTTCCTCTACTATATCCTCGTCTTCACCAACCCGCGAGACGCCAATGATTATCATGTGCTGGGCTATTTTTCAAAAGAGAAAATGTCATGGGATGCGAATAATTTGGCATGCATCCTGATTTTCCCTCCCTACCAGCATAAGCAACTAGGCAAGTTGCTTATGGGGGTAAGTTATAAACTTAGTGCGTGGGAGTGGGAGGGAGGAATGATTGGCGGCCCAGAACGACCACTCAGTGAGATGGGACGGAAGAGCTACGTAAGATTTTGGGAGGAGAGGATCTCGAGGTTTTTCCTGTTAGGCCCGCCTGGTGCTGACCCTTATGGCCGGAAGATTGCATCCGCATCGTCCTTGTCCAGGCCGATGGCCGGAGGCTCAAAGGGTGCGAAGAGGAAACTTGCTCGGGAGGAGATGACAGTGCGCGAAATTGGCCAGGCAACAGGAATGCTCGTTGAAGATGTCATTGCTGCATTAAAAGAGATGGGGATCGTGGAGCCGGAAAAGTCGGGGAAGAAACGTAAAAGAGCTCCCTTCCCGTCCTCGACGACAACTACGACTACGGCAACTGGGGCTGTAGATGTGGATGCTGCTGAGGCTGCGGTGGTAAGGAAACAAAGTGTCTTGGAGTGGGCTAAGATTCATAGAGTTGATTTAAGGGATCCAGTCGCAGAAGAAGGGTTCTTGGGTGAATGGGCGCCTGAGGACGAAGACGATGAGGGCCAGGAGACAGATGGTGGCATTTAATGCGTTGGAGCATATTATACATGGTATGGTGGGTATAGAACGGCGTTATTATATCTTTGGGCGCTTCGTTGGGAGTTGGTTTTGGAAATGTCATGTAGTTATGGAAGATACCCAATTTCGATACCCCCAATTTTATGAATAATCTTTCGCCTTTTTATGTAGACGCTCTGCTCCAGCTGTAGCAAGTTATCATGACTTATATATTATAATGTGCGGCCGGTCGGAGAAAGTAGTGAGCTCGGAAATTCATTTCAATTTGAAATTGTAGTGTAAGCATGACTGACAACTTTTCGTTCATTGCATTATTTAAGATATACCTAGCTGGATAACAGACGACAATCTATGCGAATACAGCCGCTATTTATCATGCATCTATTCCCACCCCTTTTAATTTCCCCAGATCACTCATCCATTCCAGCTGGGCCGCCCGACCTTCCCATCTGTCTTGCCTTGAGAAGTTCGTCGCAAAGCAGGAGGTTCGACGCAATGCCGGCACTTGAGGCGACGCAGTTCCTCAAGACTCTGAAGGAATCAAATACGCCTTCCTGGACGGGGTCCATCGGGTCGCCTGTCGTGAGGTTAAGTCCGACAACATTTCCTTCGCTCTGTTCGTCCTGCAATGCCGCAAGCGAGTCTTGAATATCGTGGCCGGAGTTCGCTGCGAGAGTTTTGGGGATAATGAGAAGAGCGTCGGCGAAAGCGCTAACACCCCATTTGGCTTTGCCCTTGACAGTTTTCCTGAACGCTTCGGACGAAAGATGAGCAGCGCAGGCAACCTGGAATGCACCGGCTCCTGGAACAACGCAGCCATCGACTATTGTGTTATATACGGAGCGGAGACCATCCCGAACAGCTTCTGTGATCTGTGTGATCGTGTGTTGGTTGGGACCCTTGATGAGGATGGTAACCGATTTCGGATCCTTGACCTCTTCAACGAATGTGAACTTCTCTTCACCCAGCTGATGTTCATACACTAGACCTGCCCACCCTAGATCTTCAGGCTTAAGGTCATCAACGCTGTTCTGCGCAATGCCACCGCATACAAGTTGCAACCGTTCCATATTTCGACGTTTTGCTCTACGTAGGGCAAGTATTCCGTTCTTGACAAGCACATCCAAACTCAAAGGATCGATACCCTTTTGGTTAATAACAACGAATCCTTTCTTTGGATCATCGCCACAGACTTGTTTCTTCAACTCGACAATCTTGCGCAACTTCGAGTCCACAAACTTCCTTTCGCTTTCAACCAATTTATCTCTCTGCTCCGCAGTGGAGTAATAGAAACCAGAGTTAATTTCAGACTTTTCATATTCCAGGCTAACGTTCAATGTCAAAATAAAGGCATTCTCGACACGTTTTGGCATATCCGGATGACGTGCTCCATGGTCCAAAGCTAGACCTCGAATAAGTTGGGTATCGGACGCGGTCCGATGTTGCATCTTCATGATCTCGATCATATGAAGATCAGGTTTATTAGGAGGCCTATGAATGGCAAGCACCGCATCGACAATAGAAGGGGTCAACTTCTCGGCTAAGGCACCGTTCAATTTCGTGGAGAGGGAGGTTCGGGCAACGGAGAGGAGGAGTTCCCTATCGATTTCTCTTTGAAGTTTGAACGAGTCAAGAAACTACAAAGTTGTTAGAATCGCATATACCATGACCCTGAACTAAAACCGTACCTTAAGTGCTTCTGCTTTAGCAATTTCATATCCGTCCGTCAGCACACGCGGGTGCAAACCCTCAGATAGATATCGATCAGCTTGCTTGAGCAACTCCCCGACAAGTAGAACCACTGATGTTGTGCCATCTCCGGTAATGTCGTCTTGTGCCGTAGCCGCGCGTGCAATCATTACCTACACAATTCTTATAAGCAATGAAATATATAAGGCAGGCGGCGTGGTGGCATCTTACCGCTGTAGGGTTTTGAATTTGCTATATCACCAAGTTAGCAAATAAATCCGTAAACAGGAGGGAATAGGTACGAACCATTTCTCGAAGAAGGACATTCCCATCCTTTGTAAGTTTGATCTATTTTACAAGTCATCAGTGAACAGGAACATCGAGGGAGGCACATATTTCTGCGTTCGTACCGCACCAGCCCCGTCAACCAACCTGTGTTCGACTTGTTAGTAGGCTATTAATGAAACTCAGGGAATCTGACATACATCTTTATGGTCCCTGATGGACCAAGGTTCGATTTCAGGACATCTTGAAGACCCTCGCCGGCGCTGATGTTGACCCTTAAAGCTTCCCCCCTCCGCTGGAAGAAGTTGTTAGCCAAGGCACTCTGGAACGGGAAATTTGGAGTCTTACTCGTGATTCCGCTTTTGGATTTAGCAGCTGAGTGGCAGACATGATGTCTGAAGTAAGGGTTATTCGAAATGCGACCCCTTGAAGTCAACAATAGCAGAGAGTAATGTGGCGATGCGGTGATGTTGTTGGGAACCAGCAGAATTGCCCGCTTTGGTCACTTAAGCTTCGTTTTGGGAAATCCCACATTGACGTTCCGCGCTAGTGCGATCAGGGACGAAAAAATAGAGCTGCGCCGAAAAAATATTTACCCTTCCAGAACCAACTCCATCGCAACTTTCATCGCTTTCGGCCCCGTCGGCCTGTCAACCACTCTAATCGGTCCATTCTAGTTCGTGCGTGGGTTGGAATTCATTTCTATTTCAAAAAAATTTTTAACGATTATACCCCTGCGATGGCCGATTTTCTCCTGTTCGAGGGCCCAATGGGCTACTCGATTTTCAAGGTCGTACACCAGGCCGATACTGTGGGAAATCAACTGAAGGAAGTGCAAAAGAACCTACAGGACCTTGCCAAATTCGGGAAGATGGTTGAATTGACGAGTTTCTTGCCCTTTGAGTATGTCTCCCAATCGATATTTTGGAGGGTATACAGTGCAATCTTAACTTACACTTTTTGCAAAGAAACAACAAACAGGCCCTTGGCGAAATCAACGACATTTCCGAAGGAGTTGCCTCAGAGACACTCGTTTCGTTCTTGGACTTGAACTTGCCAAAACCGAATAAGAAAAAGAAGGTTGTGCTTGGTCTGTCTGATAAAGCCCTCGCTGGAAGCATCAAGTCGGCGTTCCCGTTTGTGGAGTGCGAAACTGGAGACACTAGCGATGTGGTCCAGGATATGCTACGAGGTATTCGACTACATGCGGGCAAACTTCTTAAGCAGCTCCGTGAAGGCGATCTAAATACTGCCCAGCTTGGTCTTGGTCACGCGTATTCAAGAGCCAAGGTCAAGTTCTCTGTACAGCGCGATGACAACCATATCATCCAGGCAATCGCGATTCTTGACCAGCTCGACAAAGCAATCAATACCTTCTCCATGAGAGTGAGGGAATGGTACTCGTGGCATTTCCCCGAACTCATCAAAATTGTATCGGACAATCAGCGCTACGCCCGTGTCGCACTTTTTGTCCAGAATAAGAAGGATCTGACGGAGGAAAAGCTACACGATTTGGCTGCCATTGTGGATGATGATGAAGGTATTGCCAGGAGTGTTATTGATGCGGCCAAACACAGTATGGGTCAAGATATCTCACCGACCGACATGGAAAATGTACTTGCCTTTGCTAAGCGCGTTGTGAGCTTGTCGACTTATCGCAAAAACTTGCACGCCTATTTGGTATCAAAGATGAGCGTCGTTGCGCCAAACTTGGCAGCGCTGATTGGCGAAGTTGTCGGTGCGCGGTTGATTTCGCATGCGGGTAGTTTGACCAACCTCTCCAAATACCCAGCCTCCACTGTCCAGATTCTCGGTGCGGAGAAAGCTCTTTTCAGAGCTTTGAAGACCAAGGGAAATACCCCCAAGTACGGATTGCTTTACCATTCGTCTTTCATCGGTCGCGCGGGTCCCAAGAACAAGGGCAGAATTTCCAGGTTCTTGGCCAACAAGTGCTCCATCGCTTCAAGGATTGATAACTTCTCCGAAACACCGTCCACCAAGTTTGGCAATGCCCTTAAGCAGCAGGTCGAGGAAAGACTGGAATTTTACGCCACTGGCGCTGCTCCAACTAAGAATGAAGTTGCAATGGTACGTATTATTTTCACTGGTCGATGCTGATAGAATTGCATGTGCTGATTTGCTTTTCTTTGCAGAAAAATGCCATGGACTCCGTTTTAGCGGACATCGAAGTCGATGGAGCAGGTAGTGATGTAGAAATGAAGGATGCAAGTGAAGTAGCCGAAAAGATGAGCAAGAAGGAGAAGAAGGAAAAGAAGGAAAAGAAAGACAAGAAGGAAAAGAAAGAAAAGAAATCTCGAAAGTCTGATGTCGGCGAAGCAGAGGAGACCCCGAAAAAGAAGAGAAAGCGGGATAGCGAAATAGGATCCTCCAAGAAGAAATCGAAAGCGTGATTATTTGTATCATTGTCAACTGGGTGTATTTTTCATTGGGGCGTTTTAAATGGATGTTCGATATGCGCTATTTTGTCTCTTGTTTCTATGGTCTTGAAAGGGTTTCACGTTTCGTCAAATATATTTAGTCCGATGTTTTGTTATTTTGAATTTGATTTTTTTGTAACTAGTTATTGAAGAATAATATCCATTTTGGAGTTAGTTATTTGCGTAGACAAGTGACGAAGAAGCAGGGTTCAGAAAAACGAGGTTTCAGTTGTATGTCTTCGTCATCACAACTCAACAGGGGGTGGTCGCGCATCCTCACACTGTCCCATTTTTCGTCTTCTTGACCCCTCTTCCCATTCACCATCCTTCCAACTGCAGCGACTCATCATGATCCCCTCTTTTAACACAGGCGGCTTTTCGCCATACAGTTATTCCTTGTGAACGGCAAGCCCTGATCGCGAAAAGTCCAAGAATTCCACATCATACCCGATGCCCCACCACAATAATGACCGGAAAGCTGACTCCCCACAAGTCACCGAAGCGCAAACGCGATGACATAGACTATAGGCGAAGGACTACTTCAACGTCCCCTGCTTCTTCTCATACGTCGACAAGCGCAAAGGATGATCACCTTGATGATGAATGTAGCCCTGCCATCGGGGGGAATAGTCCCCAAATCTCAGTAGCGGGCGAGCTGGGCGAGCTGGACCTACACGGAACTTCTAGCCATAGATTTGAAAGCGCAATCCATGGTGCCTCAGATGACAAACAGACGGCAGATAAAATGGATGAGGAGGCATCTGTACAAGGCACAACGAATGTCGATGTGCCACCGATTGTAACCCCGACCGACACCAAGGACAAAGAGAAGATACCCCTCGCATTGCCAGGCAGCGGAGACTTGCAAGCTACGAGCGCAGTTCCCGCATGGCAGCACAAATCCAAACCCCGCTCACAACAAAAACACAGGTCCCGTCGAAAATCCCCACCACTTTCAGGCGTCGCGGATGCAGATCCGCTTACTTGGCGCGACTCAGAAATAACAGGGTATGCACCTACTGATCCGAGCGATGATGGGTACGGAATTAACGGAATTGGTTTCAAACCCACGGCTGCGATTGCGTGGGATAGATCACAGAGAAGGAAAAAGCAGGTGGAAGAATGGAAGAGCCGTGAGGCGAGGGAAGCGAGAGAGATGCGGAAATCACGCCGTGATGGGATTTTTGCGGACGAGCGTGTGGAAAACAAAAGACAGGTCTACAAAAAGGTCAAATTTGACATAGCTACAGAGAATTAACAACTGGATACGTTTGAGCTGGATATATCTTCTGCTCTATGCCTACTTCGGTGGCATTCGGAAACCAGATTGAGAATTCGATCCCCGTATGAAAATCATATGCATGTCTAATATACAGAAATCGTGGAGTGCCACATGGCTATGTTTTATACAAATGAGAGATATCCTTTCACTCCGACTTTCCCCCAACATATTGGAATGACACAGTAACTCCAGATCCTTGCGCATGTATGCCTACCAAAACTTGTAATTCGACAAATTTGTCCAGCTTTTGCGCCGCCGTTCCTCTTCTGCCGCTGCCGCTGCCGCTGCCGCTTCTGCCTCCGCCTTTGCCCGCTCTCGTTCTTTTAATTTTTTAATTTTGAGATCTCGCATGAGTTCCACAGCCTCTTTAATCCCGTCACGTTCCTGAACCCTTCGCCGCTGGCAAAATTCATACATTCCTATGGAGGCAACTGCGAAGGTTCCCACGGCCCAATTACAGGCTGGCCATGCTGCGCGAAGTCCTAGTTCATTGTACATCGGGGTCAGTCATGGGAAGACCTCTATTGGCGGGGTTACTGAGCACTTACCACCAAGCACTGCTTTGAGACTGCCAGCGCCAAAGCCGGCGCCAATGCCAACTAGGAGAGAGTCGCGCGCACAAGGTACTTTGTAAAACGATAGTAGCCTATCTAAAGACATTGACTGGAAGGCGACTCTAAATGATGCATCTTTCGGCTTTCCTCCCGCCGAGTTATAGGCACCGGGAACCAGATTAATGGGCTCTTCCGGGTTTCCAAACTCCTCCCACATCTTCGCCGCCTGCGACTTGGGGAACTCATGTTTCGGTTTCTTGGTAGGTGATAATTGTGGAGGGATATTAGAGGTGTCTCCAGTTGGAGATCGGGTATCCCGTGAGTCTTCCGCCATATCGACGAGCGCTGGACAGCAATTCAACCGTTAGCTCATGAAGCGTCTGCCGCACCGTTGGACCCGGGTGACGATTCAGACCCGGCAATTAGTTAATCCGATCTTGGCAGGCTATTTGTGGCCAAACTGCAGTGGAGGCGCCCAATTTAGCCTTAAAAAGGATAATTTGTCCGGGATCGCCAAACTTGACGCGACGCGAAACGCGACGAGAGACGATCATTGTGCCGTGATATCGAAGCACATTGACAAAAGAATCCCGAGCTGTCTCTGGCACCTTTACACATTTAATATTTGTATGATTGTTAACGCCTATTTTTCCTTGTTACGATCACCTATTATTTCCTTTCTATTTTTTTTTTCAATGGAGTTATAATTGTCTTATTTTCCCCCGCTGTGATTGCGTACAGTGACCATAACCGACCGTTTCTTTCCCTCTTTCCCAGCTATAGGCGAGCCATAGAACGCTACAGATATGACTTTACGAAAACCCAGCAAATATGGGACCAAATTCAGATCGAGCTCGGCGTCGTTCAACCCCAAACGCGCGAAAACTGTCGGATCCTCCTCACTCAGATCAAGCGAAGCCACATCACAAGATGAGAAGTACCAGGCAATTAGGCTGGCAAACAGCATTGACGAGACAATGGGATTCCCCCGGTTCGAATCTGGAAAGCCAAGGGCTGGTTGGCTAATTAACATGCATAGCACCATAATAGAAGACCCAAAGGTGCCTGGAGGACGGGCTGGCGTTGAATACTACTTCCTGGATGAGAGTGGGACCAGTTTTAGAGCCACAGTCGAATATGACCCGTACTTCCTGATCGCGACGAAGAGAGGCTATGAGGGTGAGGTAGAAGAATGGTGCAAAAGGATGTTCGAAGGCATGGTGAAAAGCGTTAAGCAGGTTGAGAAGGAGGATCTCCAGATGCCGAATCATCTCCTCGGTCACAAGCGGAGGTTCCTGCAACTTAGCTTTGCTAATGTTGGAGACTTGCTGGGAGTACGTAAATCGATATTACCAATTGCGCAGAAAAATAAAAAGAATGTGAATGCTATGGACACATACGCGGAGATGGCTAGGTTTGTTCTTCATGCATCACAATATGGCTTCGGCGTTCTCTCCCTTTCGCTAACCGGACAATTTAGTGCAAATGTTGGATTTGACCTTTTCGACGAAGAAGTTAATGATAAACCTAAAAACGCATTTATAGACGCTGGCGAGTATATTGTTGACATTCGAGAGTATGATGTTCCTTATCACGTTCGAGTTTCTATTGATAAAGGTATACCCCTCCTTTGCCGTTTGCTACATTGAATTTGTCTCACATCCAGTGTTAGATATTCGGATCGGAAAGTGGTACACGGTCCAATCGAAGAACGGGGTAATTTCTTTAAGCTGTATTGAGGACCGGCTTACGCGAGCGGACCCTGTTGTACTAGCTTATGATATTGAGACGACCAAGTTGCCTCTGAAATTCCCTGATGCGGTTATCGACCAAATAATGATGATATCGTACATGATTGATGGACAAGGGTATCTCATAACGAATAGGGAAATCGTGTCTGAAGATATTGACGATTTCGAGTATACACCGAAGCCCGAATACGACGGTCCGTTTACCATATTTAATGAACAAGATGAAAAGAGAGTTATCGAACGCTTCTTTGCTCATATTAAGGAGGTGAAACCTACTGTAATTGCAACTTACAACGGTGACTTCTTTGACTGGCCGTTTGTTGAGGCTCGAGCTAGCGTGCAAGGCATTGACATGTATGCTGAAATTGGGTTTCGGAAGAATAGTGAAGATATCTACCAAAGCAACTATTGCGTTCATATGGACTGCTTTGCATGGGTCAATCGCGACAGCTACCTCCCTCAAGGAAGTCGAGGGCTTAAAGCGGTCACTGTGGCGAAATTGGGCTATGATCCTGATGAGCTTGACCCCGAAGTCATGACAAGATACGCGAGCGAACGCCCCCAGACGTTGGCTGAATATTCCGTTTCCGATGCCGTGGCAACCTATTACCTCTACATGAAATACGTCCATCCTTTTATTTTTTCTCTCTGTACGATTATTCCTCTTAGCCCTGACGACGTCCTCCGCAAAGGCACCGGAACCCTCTGTGAGATGTTGCTTATGGTCCAAGCATACAGGGGGAACATCATTCTGCCAAACAAACACACAGAGCCTCCCGAAGCGTTCTGGAATGGCCATTTGTTGGATTCTCAAACTTATGTCGGAGGTCATGTGGAAAGTATTGAAGCCGGCGTTTTCAGGAGCGATATTCCAGTCAATTTCACCATCGAGCCAGCTGCTATTGAGGAACTGCTTCAAGACCTTGATGCCGCTCTGAAATTTAGTATCGTTGTGGAGGAGAAAAAGTCTCTTGATGATGTTACTAATTATGACCAGGTTAAAAATCAAATTATAGAAAAGTTGCTCAATCTAAAGGAGACACCGAATAGGAACGAGAAACCATCGATATACCATTTGGACGTTGCATCCATGTATCCTAACATCATGACCACCAACCGCCTCCAGCCAGACTCCATGATCCAGGAATCCGACTGTGCGGCGTGTGATTTTAATCGACCGGGGAAAACATGCGACAGACGTATGCCTTGGTCCTGGAGAGGTGAATATATTCCTGCAAAGCGAGACGAATATAATATGATTCGACGCGCTGTGACAAATGAGAAATTCCCGGGTAAAACAAAAAAGAGCCCAATGAAGGGGTTTGAAGAACTGAGCACGAGCGAGCAAGCCGCCATTGTGAAGAAACGGCTACAGGACTACAGCAAAAAGATATACCACAGATTATACGAAAGCAAAACCATTCAGCGGGAAGCCATCATCTGTCAGCGGGAAAACCCCTTTTACGTTGATACAGTTCGAAACTTTAGAGACCGGCGATATGACTTTAAAGGTCAACAGAAAGTCTGGAAGGGCAAGGCCGATGCACTAAAGGCTGCTGGAGCTCCTGCAGCTGAAGTTGAGGAGGCCAAAAAATTGATTATCCTTTTTGATTCCCTCCAACTGGCACACAAAGTCATTTTGAACAGCTTCTATGGATATGTCATGCGAAAAGGCTCACGCTGGTACTCAATGGAAATGGCAGGTGTGACATGTCTTACCGGTGCTCATATTATCCAGATGGCCAGGGAATTAGTAGAACGGATTGGCCGCCCATTGGAACTCGACACCGATGGCATTTGGTGTATGCTTCCAGGAACGTTTCCCGAAAATTTCGCCTTCACTTTGAAAAATGGGAAAAAATTGCCAATTTCGTATCCTTGCGTCATGCTCAACCATCTGGTTCATGGACGATTTACCAATCACCAGTACCAAACGCTCGCGGACCAGAAAACTTTCAGATATGAGACGCATAGCGACAATTCTATCTTTTTCGAGGTGGATGGTCCTTATAGAGCTATGATCCTTCCAACATCGAAAGAGGAGAACAAGAATCTTAAGAAGCGATACGCCGTTTTCAATCATGACGGTTCTCTTGCTGAACTTAAGGGTTTCGAAGTCAAACGAAGAGGCGAGCTGAAACTGATCAAGATCTTCCAAACCCAGATTTTCAAGTTCTTCTTGGAAGGCACGACTCTTGCCGAAACTTATGCGGCTGTAGCTGAGGTTGCGAACAGATGGCTTGATGTCTTACACATGCACGGAACAACTTTGGCGGACGAGGAGCTCATTGACTTAATTTGCGAAAATAGGAGTATGTCCAAAACATTGGAGGAATATGGCAACCAAAAATCGACGTCAATCACCACCGCGAAAAGACTTGCAGAGTTTTTGGGAGACCAGATGGTGAAAGACAAAGGTCTGAACTGCAAATATATCATATCTGCAAAGCCAAATAATTCTCCTATTACTGACCGTGCAGTACCTGTGGCGATATTTTCCGCCGAGTATAGCGTTAAGCGTTTCTTCCTCCGGAAATGGTTAAAGGATGATCCCGGAGATATGGACCCGCGCACGATCATTGACTGGGACTATTATCTTGAACGATTAGGCTCTGTGATTCAAAAGCTCATAACCATTCCTGCTGCTCTCCAAAAAGTGCGAAATCCTGTTCCACGAGTACCTCATCCAGAGTGGCTCCAACGGCGAATAAACATCAAGGACGACAAGTTGAAACAAAAGAAGATGACTGACCTGTTCGACAAAACCCCTTTATCCGATCTACCGACAAACATAATGGATCATCGTTTACCAGCCAGCGGATATATTGACAATATCGTTTCGCAGTCGGCACAAAAACATAAGCATAATGTATTTAATAAGAGCTTACAAAAGAGAAAGGTACCTGAGAACTCAACAAGTCAAGTGGACCCGTTCGCTAGCCTTCCAACGATAATACCATCTATTACTGAAGACTACGAAGGTTGGTTGAAGTACCAAAAACAGAAATGGAAAATCCAAAAACAGGCTCGAATCCGCCGGCGAAAACTCTTTGGTGAGAGAACGAGCACGACCACCAATGCGATTGGTAACTTCTTCCGGAACCAGGCTGAACTTGTTTATGTTAAAACATGGCAAATCTTGCAGCTGAAAGAAACTGATATCCCCGGCGAAGTTAAAATGTTTGTGCTCATTGACCACAAGATACACGCGCTTACAATCAAGGCCCCACGGCAAATCTTCATTAACTTGAAGCGTGATGACCTTCCTGACGTCGATTTGGCTGGTTGTTCTGTGCAAAAAGTCAATCACTCACTGCCCAATGGTCACCCATCTGTCCATTTATTCAAAATAACTATGCCAGAGGACACATATCTGAAAGAAGCTGACAAAATTTCCACATTGTTAAACCATCCGAGTGTCGAAGGAGTTTATGAGAAGAAGGTCCCTTTGAGCGTTCGGGCTGTTTTAAAGCTTGGCACACTTTGTACCTTCGATGAGACCCAGAGGGGAGTTTTGGGAGAAGGTCTTGAAAATGGGTTCGAACTTTCGACACTTTTGCGCGCGGAACAACCAACGCAAAAGTACTTGGTGGACACTTCTTTGGAGTATATATTTCTCTACCACGTTGTCTCTGGTGATAGACAGGTTTTCACTCTTTGTTCGAGCCGGAATGAGGAAGCTCATATCGTGATTCTTACGCGGCTGCGAGAGGTGCAAGGGTTTCCGAACGTCGATAAGATATACAGGGAAGCGCTCGAGAAGAAAACCGAGGAGCATGCGGGCGAATCTTGGCAACAGATCTTCGACTATCAAGATAATATCCATTTCAAGACAACCCAAGTAACGACGAAGAGGAAGGCCCTCCTTGAGGTTGGCGATCTAATCAAAAAATTCCGAAACGACAGCAATCAGGCAATTATGCTGGTTGTTCAGTCACCCCAAAGGCGCCAATTGACGGAGGAGATACCGATAATCAAAGAACATCCGGTTCTTCCACTAAGATCCGAGGCATCAGATAACGATCTGCCCCCTCTCGGCTGGCAATCTTTTGTTGCGAAGCAAATAGTAATGCATTATTTAGCTCTGGACTCATGGCTATTCCATCTTGGTGAACTAGCAAGATATGGCGATATACCTATCTGCAATTTAGAAAAGGACGATCCCAAGTATTTGATTGATATTGCATATGCGAGACGACTAGAACAAAATAACATAGTCCTATGGTGGTCCCCTTCGCCCCTCCCGGACCATGCCGGTTATGAAAAAGATGACATCCTTGGGCCGATGCAGAAGGTGGATATGCCCTCAAAGAACACTCCAGGGGCCTATTCCTCTGTTTGCATTGAGCTCGAAGTACGGAATCTCGCAATCAATACAATTCTCACTTCATCTCTCATCAACGAACTTGAGGGAAGCGAATCTACTTTGATGAATCCTGCTATGCCGAACGAGGCGGGAGCTTCGGACGGAACAGGCGTGTTATATTCGGATACTGCCTTTGCTTCAGCGGGCATTCTTGTCTTGCGTGACTTGGTGAAATCTTGGTGGACTGAGGCGTGTCAAGGAAATGGAATGGCTGATATCATGGTCCAACATTTGATTCGATGGGTGGAGAGTTCGGATTCTTTCCTCTATGACCGGTCACTACATCACCATGTGCAAATGATGTCTAGGAAGGCACTTCAACAACTGATGACTGATTTCCGACGAGTGGGTTCCCAAATAATCTTCGCCAGCCCTAGTCGATTATTACTTCAAACTACCAAGGCCGAAGTGGGCAACGCGTACGCTTACAGTCAGTATATCCTCAAATCAATCAAAGAAAAGCCACTCTTCCATTTCCTGGATTTGGAAATCAAGGAGTACTGGGATTATCTTGTTTGGTACGACGAATTCAATTTCGGTGGGAAAGGTTGCCAAGAGGTTGTTGAAGCTGAGAACCAAGAACTTGAAACAGTCATGCATTGGCAGCTAAGCAAATTCCTCCCAACACCCTTACAATCCGTCTTCCTCGAATGGGTGGTTGAGTACATTGAACTCATGCATGGGCTGAAGAGGCCCACGATTGATAGCGGAGGGGTAGATCCCCCTAGAGCCACGCAGCTGCCATTCCAATCAATTACCGACCTTGACTCTGGGGAGATGACTTCAATTCTCACCGAATCGTTTTCCAAGCCATTAAAGAGACAAATTGCAGGGCTCATACGACGACAACGCGATGAGCTCCTTCATCCTGAACTGGCCTCAGACTATGTGTTCCCCACACTTCCTGGCGCATCATGGCGTGCAACAAAATACGAACGCAACCCAACACTTGAGCTGGTTAAATCCCTCATGCAAGTTCTGAGCCTTTGTAAGACCACTACTTTGGAAACGCGACTCCTTCGGCGCGAACTCCTCGCCCTCTTCGAGGTTAAAGAATTCAGTGATGAGGGGAGATTCGAAAATCCAAGCGGGAGTCTCAAGATTCCACAGTTGATATGCAATCATTGCACCATGACGCGAGATCTGGACATATGTCGAGATGGTGATATATTACCCGAGAACGACGCCGAGAGCACTAGCTCCGGAAGCAAACCTTGGTGCTGTCTGTCTTGCGGCACTGAATATGACCGCCTTTCTTTGGAGGAGCGCCTGATCGGACAGGTGCAGGGTCTTGTCGTGGAATGGCAGACACAAGACTTGAAATGCTCGAAATGCAAGAGTCTCCGAGTGAGCGAATTCATGGAGCATTGTTCTTGTAGCGGGAATTGGATTGCGACGGGGGACCTGACTGGGATTGAAAAGAAGCTGAGTCTTTTCAGGAGCGTGGCCGAATTTTATGGGCTAAAGATGCTGACGACTGTTACGAATGGCGTTTTGGAGAGGATGTAGATATTCAATCCGTTTTTCTTCCTTGTTTCTGATTGAGTACTGGCTTCCCCGAGGATACTATGCATGGCATGGTTGGCGATATTGGAAAACACATGCTTTGCTGGGTCTAATGTTTTAATCAAATTATGAAGCAATGGAAATTTTGCATGTATTATTTAAACAAAAAGAATTGAATAGTTTGTAGACCTATCCCTACAATATCGGTACTTTTGATCGTCTTATACATAATTGTACTTGTAGCAAGACACGACCTTGTGAAGTTTGTATGGGGCTTGCCGATCACCTGACAGATTGTACTGATTCTCTCAGCTCCAGCAGACAACCTGAAACACCTCCAGCCGATAACAACAGCGAAAGCTATTTAGCCGCTTGAAATCCAGGGATAAATCTCCCCTAAGTTGTGTGATAACTCCCATCGAATCGTGATCCCAATTCCGCTCCCCTTGCCGTTGCATTTTCTTTGTTTGGTTGACAACCATCCCACCAACCCCGCCCTGGATAACGCACCAATTGCGCAGCGCATGTATGTTTTTGCACAACCTACCCCCCACTATACAATCCGGGGCAATTATTTACATGTAAATCTCATACTAACCGCGCTTAACATAAGCCCTAGATCTACTCCATCCCAACTGCTTCACGGTCCTTAACACAGTCCCTCGTCACCGCGTAGAGGGACTCCAACGGCTGCTTGCCCCAGCCCACCAACGTTATGACTCCCCAACCCCCAAGCAACCCGCGGCCACAAATCCAGCCTTGTAGATATAAAACCGGTAAAACCCTTGGAGCCGGATCGTATTCCGTGGTAAAAGAATGCGTACATATTGACACCGGCCGGTACTATGCCGCGAAGGTCATTAACAAACGATTGATGGCGGGGAGGGAACACATGGTAAATCTGATCACACCGTGCCTTTGGCAATGTCGAGAGCACTACGGGGGGCTGATAGGATTTGAGAGATAGGTCCGGAATGAAATTGCCGTGCTCAAAAGAGTGTCGATGGGACATCAGAATATCCTGACGCTGGTGGATTACTTTGAAACCATGAACAACCGTAAGTGGATAGCTACCGCTTCCCTTGAGGGTATTCAAAAAGAGTTTGGGGACACGAGCTTATTTGCATTCCTTTCCCTTTTTCTAGTATATCTCGTCACCGATCTTGCGCTTGGGGGAGAACTATTTGACAGAATTTGCCGTAAGGGCAGTTACTACGAGTCCGATGCAGCTGACCTGATCCGCGCAACCCTTTCCGCCGTCGCATATCTTCATGACCACGGGATCGTACATCGAGATCTAAAACCTGAGAATCTCCTGTTTCGCACACCAGAAGACAATGCAGACCTGCTAATTGCAGACTTTGGCTTATCGAGGATCATGGATGAGGAACAGTTTCATGTTCTAACCACCACCTGTGGCACCCCTGGCTATATGGCCCCAGAAATATTTAAAAAGACCGGCCATGGAAAGCCTGTGTATGTTTTACCTCCCTCGACAATACGCCATTTGTCGTGTTAGACACAACTAACGTGCTTATCTTGCATTTTCCTTTCGCTCTGGAAAGTGATATTTGGGCCATCGGAGTAATAACATATTTCCTCCTTTGCGGCTACACTCCATTCGACCGCGAGTCTAATCTCGAAGAGATGCAAGCCATTCTCGTTGCGGATTACTCATTTACTCCCCTCGAGTACTGGCGCGGAGTCTCCGTAACCGCCCGCGAGTTCATCAAACGCTGCCTCACAATCGATCCCAAGGCAAGAATGACAGCACATGAAGCGCTTCAGCACCCCTGGATTAACCCACCCACCGACCCCATGGACCCAACGTCACCTATGCGCATGGGTTCTGGCGAGGATCTCTTACCTGTCGTCAAGAAGAACTTCAACGCAAGGCGCACGCTTCACAAAGCCATCGATACCGTGAGGGCAATTAACAAGCTACGAGAAGGCGGTGGACTAATGATGGAGGGCGCTATGAGTGTAGACCCCAAACCGGAACATGTTAATGGGAGCAATGTTGTCGATGATAGCGGGCGACAACAGCCCGATGGAGCGACGACCGGTCATCCTGGTGATGAGGATCTCATGGAGATTGATAGTAGGGGTAATGCCAGGGGCCAAACTGAAGAACAGATCCGGGAGCAGGAGCGCAAAGTAAAAGAGACTGTTACTGGATTGTGGCAGTCGAGCTCGAATCGACGGTGATCCCACCGTAGAGAAAATTTAAAGAGGAACTTGTGGGGAGATTCCTCTCTATCTTCCCCGGCTCTCTTTTGCACTCTGTGAATTCCCTTTCCATATCGGTGGTAATTGACCCTTTTGGGCTCCTTTTCTTTCCGAAACTGAGGACTCTAGCGGAGTGACGGAATGTTTTCTTTAAGTACACGTACTCCCGGACTAGATATCCTCGGAGGAGGTGCACACGAATCTGTTGATCCTTTTTCTAGTCCAATAGGTTTTCATTCTGCTATTTTTCTCCAGCTAACATCACTGGTTTGATGATTTTGAAATGATACTCTTTTCTCTCTTTCTCGGAATGGAGAATATATGCCAATCGCAGTGCTTACTTATGGCATCCTCCATTGTGAGCCAATTCACATCCTTGCCTGTCAATATTTCTTACTTATTTGAGTGCAAATTATATCATTTATGCACTGGATTATGAGAAAATATATACCCTGAAGATGGGTAAATTCACCAATGCCGACCACGTAGCAATTCAATTTATTACCGGCTGAAACCTTTCCTGACGCGAAGCGAATCGTGATGGGGTCGTTTTTTGCAGCTAACAGCTAGAAAATGCGAGCAGCTACGGAACATTTTCATTGGTATGATTTAGCATGTTGTCGCCCAGTTTGCCAAAGTGGAAAATTAGCAAAAGAATTCGCGATGACAAACTCTATTCGCAATTATAATGTAAACTATCATCCCCGCGAATGTCCTGTAACCGGAGTAGCCATCCATATATTAAAGAAGTAGGTATCACAATCCCCCTTTATTTATGTTTGTTTGAAACCATTGAAATTCTAAAAATAGAAAAAGAAATAGGGTGGGATATATCGGAAATCAAGGGAATTAAGGATAAAAACGATACAATAACATGAAAAAAGGAGTTGGAGATCGAAAAGAAGAGGGGATAGAAGGGAAAATGGACAAGAATATGTCCCCAAATCATTCACATGCCCGACGCTAGAAGTTCCCGACGACTGGCAGACGATTCCACCCATTTCCTCCACTCCTGCCATTCCGAAAAAGCGGCACTCGCCTTCAGCCCTTGGTACCTAACCGTTTTAAATTCAGACACGTCCTCCCACGGTTTCCCCGTCGCATTGTTTGCACTGGCCGATGAATGCGCACTTCCTCGAAGAAATCTGCGCGCCACCCTACCGCCACCACTGCTGTTACTGTAGCCGTCCCAGCCTGCTTTTCTCATTAAGCTTTCCACGGTTTCTTCCTTCGTCCAGCCTTGCTCGACAGCTACATCAGGAAGATAGGTAGCTCCTAACCGTCTTCCGCGGTAGATAAAAGATATACGTAGTCCGTGGGTGCCTAAGATCCAGTCGAGGGCGTGGGAGCAGGTTTCGAAAGAGGAGAGGAGTGTTAGAGAGCAAGAAAGAGAAGGAAGTAGGGATGCCGGGATAGGGGGAAATCGCGTGTCACCAAAAGCACTGGAGCGAGTTGTTAGTTAGGAATTTCTGGCTTCTAATAGATAATTGCAATTAACGGGTCGACAAATGTAGAGCAACGAGAAAATATATATTTAATGACGTACGATGTGAGTGCGTACGATTTCAAGCCAGCAGCCAGTTCCTGTGGCTCAAATGTACCTATGCAGCCGCGAAGTGATTTATGGCCGCTGCTGGAGAGGGTGTTCCAGGTGACGAACAAGGGGTATGTCAGGTCAGCAGTATCAGTTGAAAACGTTGGCGCAGCTCCTTTTGATCGTGAGAACAAGGAAGAGGTTCTCGGACTAATAGAGGTTGTAGAAGATGCGCTTGTCAAGGCGGAGCGTGAGGAGCTATGGGAGAGTGCAGAAGGGGTAGATGAGTTGGACGAGTGGGATGAAGAGTTCCCTTGGAGGCGGCTGATGCTAGGCAATTGCATCTTCTGAGGGGGTATTGTAATGTCAGCCTCATCGTCAGATTCGTCGCTGTCATCGTTCCGCATTTCTGAATGATCTCCATTTGTAACCACTTCGCCGTTGTCCAGGTGATCTGCAGAATCCTGAAAATTGGCTCGCAAAGCAAGATCCTTCGAAGATTCGAATGCTTCCCACAGGTCTTCTACCACCGCAAGACTAGGAGCTTCTGTTCCTTTAAAGGAAGCAGATAGACATTCAAAACAGTAGAAACACTGAGCGGGAGAAGCCATGAGCAGCGTCGCTGTTGGCGGGCAAGTCCGTCCAGTCCCCTGCCAAGGAGAAGTGGTGAGGAGAGGGCTGCAAAGCAGTGATAAACGAGGTGGGACTTGATATCAAAAATGAGCTCCGTAGAAGCTTTGAAAACAGGTGTTTTGTAACAAAGCAGGTGCCCGCGTAGCAGAGGGGTAGCTGGGGAGTTACGTATGAAAACGGGAGAGGTGGGCTTGCTGGCGTTGGCTTTCGTTCCCCGCTACAACAGTCTGTTTTAGTGGCAGCTAGGGCATTGGAAGTTGGCGCTTCACATACAGTTACTATCTCGCATATAGCCAACGCTCCAAGCCTTGCCGTTTGATTTGACACGTCGAACAAGGAAGAGAGCGGAAGGGAAGTCGAGATAGTCGCATCCAGTGACCTCAGTTAGGGCTGTGAAAGGCACGTGATGCGGCGGCTCCCGGCGCGGATTAATTAATGCGCCGAGGATATAAAAACGCCCGTTTCACTCCACTCCATCCAATCTGTGACATCAAAACTTGTCCAGATTTTAAGAGATAATATGCCCCGAATGGGAATTTACAGTTTAACGATATGAGGAAGTACGCCCAGGCCGAGCTTAATTTTCCGTTTCATTTGGGTAATCTCTTTACGAACATCACAATCGTTATATTTTCGTCTCCTGCATCTCTCGTGCAGTTCGATCTGGCCTCCCTAATTGGTTGCGACTCAAGGACGTGAAGTCGACTCCTTCAACGGTAATGCTCAGTTATGATGGGTCGCCATTTGTGAAAGTCACGTAGTCCACGCTATCCATCTCAGCTTCGCAAACCCGCTGGCCATGGCCGGTTTACTGGACGACCTCTAACAACAGGTCGAAACATTCCTCCGGGCTTTGTTGCGTCCGCCGGACGCGATAAAACGTGCCGCAAGTGAAAATATCAGGAATTGCGTAGAAGCGTCAATTCTGCCTTGCGAGAGCTGCGAGATCGTTGAACGACTCCACAAGCTATAATATCTCATGAAAACTACAGAGAGGCTGTACAACTCGACCATAATTTTATATCGAGAGGGTGGCAGGCAGCACAACACCTTCCCGGCTGCGGAGTTCCCGTTCTCTTCCAATCCGTAATTATGAGACGATGTCAATTGACCCAAAATTCATTCCTACCGTTCCTCAATGAAGCCACATTGGTTTTGCCGCCCTCTCCTCCAACAGATGGAGCAGTGGAGATTGATTGGAAAATGAGTGGTCGAAAAGGTTTGATTTCTCATGTTCGACAAGGTCTTGGGTGCACGCTGAGTTTATATTGCCAAATGATGATAGAAATACACTATTGCAGCGAAGATGCTTCGCGGACGGATGTTGGCTATGATACACAAGAATCTGAAAACGTAGAAAAGACGCCTACATCTTTTATATTTACATTGGGGTTGATAATCATTTTGAACCCTCCCCCCTCTGCCCCGGCGAAAATCCCAAAGCAACAAACTTTTCTTGCTCCAACTGACCATCCATATTTTAGGATCCCCCACCGTATCTTAGAATAGACCTTCATCAGTTCCCGCCTACATGCCAAACCATTTCATTAGCTCAAATTTCTAATTTTTTTTGCGGCCACACCAGCCTATCCAGGGTACGTGTAGAATATAGAGGGGACCGACCACTTCGTGGAATTCCCTTCGCCCTCGCAGCACTTCCCCCGCCTTCTGTCGTCTGTGCCTGCCCTTCTGCATGGTACTGCTGGCGCTCTTCGGGCTGTATCAACCTCCCCCCCCGCGCCCTGGATCGCGTATAAATATAATATCCAAAGCCTGCGGCAGCGAGTGTTGCTATCGTTATGTTACGGCTAGAGCTACAGAAGCAAATGCGGTTCAAACTCATATTAGTAACAATCAATGTTCCAGCGAGGCTTTTTTTCATGTATGATATTTAATCGATGGGTGGCAGTGTAATTGCATTGGTTCCGCACAAGAACTTACCCAAACTGCCCAGTAGGACGCTTGACCGCTGGCATTGTTGTTCGTTAATTTCTTCCTTTATATACGAAGCTAATAAATATTCAAAGTATCCCATGTAATCCTATGGAAAATCGATGTATGTTGCGAGACTCTACTTGGAAGTTATACTCCTCTCTTTCCGCCCCTTCTGACGTCACAGGCATACACACAAACCATCCAAGTTAGGCGCATGAAGCCGCGTCGAACTGGATCACAATCGAATGCTAATGGCAAATCTCTTGATGCCGTATCATAATGACATCATGGAATTGAGGTAGAAAGACAATATGTTAATAAATCGGTTTTAATGCACAATCGGGCTGCCCGTCAAGCTTAGAATAAGTAATGCTCCATGTTTCAAAGTACTAACATAATTTTTATATGAGCATTTAAGGCCTGGCTGCAACAACCAACTGTGCAAAATGGCGATGCTACTTCAGGTAACTTAGGTTCTGACCCAGAAACATTCGCTGGAAGCGGGCAGCATAAACGACCGAGGCTAATTGCTAACTGCTTCTAGATTACTAAATTTCTCCAGCAGTGGCTCTATTGACAACCCAGCGTCAAAGCGGGTGCCAAAAGCCCAGGCCCTGTCCGCTTAGATATTCTTTCAACTGCTATGTTTAATCCTGCTGGTATTATCCATCCAGTTGAGAAGCATCCAGGAGCCATTATAAAAGCCATCGCATCCCGAAACGTCAAAGCTGCGCAAGCAGCAGTCAAGAAATATTCAATTGAACGGGCCTATGGGTCATATCAGGAGCTTCTAATGGATCCGGAGATAGATGCGATATACATTAGTTTGCCGAACGGCATGCACGCTGGTGAGCGCCATCCACTGCCGAATTTGCCCCGTTCCATTCAATTCATCACCTTTGCTTTTGTAGTTCGAGCGTGAATCAATGCTAACAAGAACTATTCGCGAAGAATGGGCCTAAAAGGCGATGAATGCAGGAAAGCATGTATTGGTCGAGAAACCCGTTGCGTCAAATGCGGAGGAGGCAACGGCTATCTTTAATATAGCAAAGAAAACCAATCGTGTGGCTATGGAGGCTTTCCACTGGCAATTCCATCCCGCCGCACATGTGGTGCACTCACTGATTAAGCTTGAGAGATATGGACGAGTGGTTTCTACCACATCCCGGATGACCACCCCCGCTAGCTCAATCCCCAAAGGAGATATTCGCTGGCAATATGATCTTGCTGGAAGGAGTTTGATGAACATGACGTACGTCGTTTCTTCAACACGATAGTTCTTAGATGCTGGAACACCGGAGCGGATTGATTACGCAAAGGCCCGGACACTGCCGTACGATAAGTGAGTTGACGAAGCTATGGAGGCAAGGATGTATTTCAATTCGGAAGTCACGGCGGATTCCGGCCTTGTAAGGAGCGATATTAAGACCGACATGAACCAGCCATTTCTTGGTCATATTGTCCCAAAAGTTTGGGGAGCACCGTCGATCATGATCGAGATGCAACACGCCAGCATCTACTTCTACGGGTATGGTACTCACTTCATTGCATTCTGCTCTCTCTATTATTTATTTAGCTTAAAGGACACCTGAACTGATATACACATGCGTACTCGCCGTAGCTTCATGGTGCCACACATGTTCCACTACATTGAAGTCATAGATAAACGGACTGGGCAGAAACACACCTAGCAGCACTACAACTTTGGTCCCGAATGGGGTGCGCGTTCAGAGCCGTGGTGGAGCACCTACCGGTATGCCCCTTCAAACTTTCTCGTGACACGCCTGTGTCTAAACTAACAATGTTTGCTCTTTCAGATACCAACTGGAAGCTTTTGTTGACAAAATCTCCGGCAAGGAGCCCATCCATTGGATTTTTCATGAAGATAGCATCGCGCAGATGCGAACATTGGATGCAATATATGAGAAGTCCGGTTTGGGTAAGAGGCCTAGTAAATTAGCGGAATAAAAAATATAATTGGCGGAATTTTGAACGAAGAAGGGGTTGCGAATCCTTCTGATTGATCTCAGCGATGGCAAATGCACTATAGTATCTGCATGGCATTTTGTTGGTTCTTTGTAGCTCGACAGTAACTAGCCACCTCATAGTGAGTAAGTTTTCCCAAGTGTAAGGAAAAACATGCCATTAGAGAGTTCTGTCCATGATTTCTCTTGTTTTAGCAATTATTAAGAATGGCACAAGCTGACTTACATTTAGCGTATTCGAAATTCTGTCAGTTCTTGTTATATCAAAACAATACATACTACCCCTCTTCTTCTGCACTCTACAAGTCGGATAAACTCTGTGACATATTATCTATCAGTCTGCTCGTTTGAATGAAGTTGTACAGAGTCAATATTCTCAAGCTGTGAAATATATATCATCAGTTCTGCTTTTTTTTTTAGAGTCTTATTTTTAAAGTGATCTGTACTGCTTCAGTTTCCTCTCAATTGAAATTCTCAAGTTATAGCTAGGACAACAAAGTATTCGAGAACGGACAAAATTTTTGAATATGTTAAAATGGTTCGGCAGAGGACTAAATAAATGGGGCTCCCACAACTAGCCAATAGCTTAATTTAAGCTTAATTAATCTCATGCACATTACCTCGGCAGTTTAGTGAGCAGGGGCATGAAGCTCGAAACCACCCCACTAGCCGACGATCACGCAGTAAAAAAGCCCATAAAACAATGACAAGCTATGGTTGTGCAAATTAAAGGATTTTAGGTCCCCATCACCGTCACATTCGAGCTCTTGAATAGTGACCAGTGCGAGATATAAATCTGGCACTGCTTCAAATGGCCACGCAATCACCGTATCTGAAAACAGTTCTTGTCTCAGCCTCGTTTCAGCAATCATACCAGGTCCCGGTGTATTGTTATGATCCAAGTAACTTGGGTCGTCATTATCCGATGTTCACTTCCCAAAAAGATCGAATTCCATGATTAATTCAGACTTGAGATGTGACTTCCTCTGGAAATCTGCCGCTATCAAACGAGAACGGGGCGGCAGAGCGCTCCCTCTCCAAGCGTCTTGTTTTCCCTATGTTGGCGAAGAATTTCAAATTCGAGAGAAATAGCGCCTTATCTCTAACACGCCTGCCGCACAGCTAGTCTCACTCTGTGAAATGAAGCTGTTCTCTCCTGTTAGCTTCTAGCAGCTTTTATATACATCACGAAGTCCCCTACGGGAATGGGGTGGCTTACTTCAAGCGTTGTTATACCCGTGTCACTTTTTCCAAACCCGCAAATCTTGTAACATTTGTGTCCGCCGCATCCTCCCTCTTTTTGCATCCATTTAAAAGGTGAGAGTACACGATTCCTTTCCTCTTCCTTTTGATCTGGCTTCCTGTGGACCCCTCACGCTTGTTCAGACCAGTCTTCCGTTAACAAGACAAGCCTTGAATTTTGTCGCCGGCCGACTTCTGTCCCTTTCGAATCGAACAAACGTTGTCTCCTTATTCAAGTTCCTTCCTAAACCATCGAAGCCATCTCGCCCAAAATGAAGTTCGTAGTCGTTCTCTTTTCTCTCCTGGTTGTCGCCATTGCTGCGCCTTCCACTGTTGATTGTACGTTAGACCTTGATTAACATGATTCAACACCAAGAGGAAGCTTACTAATTCTGCATGACAGCTCGCAGCGACACTGAACCAGCAATGGTGAACGCAGCGGGTGAAGTTGTGCCATTTGATCCTGCTGGAGTTGTGGTAAAGGGGTAGATGTTTTGGAAAGCGTTTACTGATTGGGACCGAGGGTTGGCCCAGAGTGGCCGCGTGGGATTTGTTGGAGAGACGGAGCTCTAGTAGTTCAACCAGGTCCGGGACTGGAGGCAGTTTTGATAAATGCTGATGTGGATGTTATGCCGTGTATCATATCGACCCGAAGGAGACCAAGCGACTTGTGTACAACTGGACGATTGCATATATGTACAGAAGCCTGTAAATGTTAGATGTGCATGATATACTTGTTCGGCTGGGTTGGATTATCGTATTTTCTGTACAGGCGCGCGCCACAACTTTCTGTGTGCCAATCGTGGCTTAGCAGTTGGTCAATTCGAGCAAACGAAGTTGACCTCTCATAGCTAGCTGCTATCCTTGTCCGTAGTGTTCTCGTCCAATATTATATGTTCATTATATGCGTGATATTGTAGCTTCTAATTCTCTATTTTGATTCACGATCATCTTTGGGTAATTTCATACCCATCATTCCTAACAAATTGCTTCCGGGTCCTGCTGAGCCAGCCTGGCTGCGGAAACTCTCAAGCAAGTTTTTAGCAAGGTTGAAATCCACACTTTCAGTAGGGTAAACTTCCTCATCGTCGGTGTTGCCTTCAATTTCCTGGTTTCCATCCGAGGCCCGTTTGGAACGAGCTGGCGCCTTTCCTTTAATAGCCTGTTTCTCCTTTCCTTTTGGATTCAAATCGAGGACTCCAGTTGCTCGTAATTCAGCCTCCATTTGTTTGGATAATTCTTCTATCTCTTTGCTGTCATCTTCACTTTCATCATCGCTTGAGTTAAGTTCTTCAAATCGCTTCGACGTTATGGGGCGGGCACTCCCTTCTGGCTTCGAAGGAAGTCCCATCATTTCCTGCATCATTTTCGAAAACTCATCCTCGTCGAATGATACTTCTTTATCTTCGCCATCGCTACTGAGATCTTCACTATCAACATCGAAATCATCAGAGTCTACCTCGTCAATAAAATCGGCTCCATCCAAACCAGCGCGATCGTCATTCAAAAATTGCTCGAACCGTTCCACTAGTCTTTGAAGGTTCTCTTGGGCAGCTTGGTCGCCAAATGCACGGGTAGGCTTAGAACTTTTGTTATCCCCATGTCGGCCTTTCAACTCCTCCTCAAGGTCCTCGAAGCTGATATCCAGCCACTTATCGTCATCTTCACGTTTCTCCCAGGTCGATTCAATTTCATCATTCGTAGGTAATTTCTCATCTCCAGATTCAATATCTCCTAACACGAGTTTTATTTCCCTTACTGCTACCTTATCCTGGTTTTGAGGGTCCGACAACAGCATTTCAAACCCACTAGTGACTTTCATCCCCATTTCAGCGCGAGCAAAATCCGTTTTCGCGGTTTCAGGTGGGAGTTTATCCTTCCAGGCTGGGGGCAGTTCAAAATCCTGGCTTTTTAATTGTGCGTATCCAACCCTTGTAAAGCGAACGCTGACGGTGATTAAATCCTCGGGCTTGAATATTAGCCCACGTGTGTCCTTTGCCTTTAAGGGTCGCAAGGATATCGGATCCCGAATATAGAAGGCGTCGACCGCCGGTGATATATAAGCCGGTTTCATGTGTAGTATGTGCGCAAGTTTTCGAGGAATAGTAATTGGGGACGTGTGGAGGTTGTCAGCAATTTGTTTTGGGTAATTGCGAAGTCGATAAAACGCCTCGGCTTCTATCGTTGGGGAATGCATTAATCGCTTAGGTTCTACAAGCATTATTTCCCTCGCCTCTCGGAATGTTAGAGGTTTAAGGGTCGATCCCTTGGCTCTGTCTGGTTTGATGATGAGTAGTTGTTCCTTGTGAATCCAAACCTGGAAAATGTCAGCACATGGAATCCAGTTCCAGGAGTATGCATTGCCTACTCTATGATTTGCGACCCCTGGTTCGAGCCAGGATGGCAATGTTGCTGCGGCTTCCACTAGCAAAAATTCGCCATCACTATCCGAGACCTTCACCCATAGATCCTCAAACTGTCGCGTCAACTCCCGCAAGATATAAACAATAACCCATTCGTCTTCGATTGAGTCGCCATATATAGTTCGTCCACGAAGTAAATTCAGCCCTATCGCACGTCCGCGAAAGATATGATTAGTTTTTTTATGCCCAGGCGCCCTCCAAATACTTTGGTATCCGAGGGCCAGCTAAACGAACCTGCTCACCATCTTCTCGAATCATTTCCAACATAAACGCATCACGCTGCCATATATAATCTTTCAAGTGCGTTTTCACGAGCTCTGCTGCGGCTCTTTGGACGTCGGTGAGGCGGCTCCGAATTATATCAGCACCTTCTGTGCAGTCGGCATTACCTGAGGAAATCCAATACAGTGAATATTCGATGCAATCATCTGGGATCTGGGGTTTAGGGATAGGGCGAAAAGTAGACCTAAACCACTCAATATCCTCATCTGTAGGGGTCGCCATGTTGTTATAATCCAACGTTGCTATCTATCACTTTCGGGCACGTTTGAATATCGAAACATTTTTTCCAGCCACGATGACCTCACCAACTCTGCAGACGCCCGGGCCGATGTTTTACCGATCGAAATCAGCAGTATGGGGCGCTACACCCGATTAGGCTAGATGTAAACATCGCATTATCTAAGAATCCCAAACACGTCTTTCCGCATCGTCACCGCGTATTTTATTCATCACCGAGGTTTTGGCGGTACATATCCCCATTCAATGATTTTCCTTATAATGAATATACGACCGGCCCAGCACGATTCAGGTTAACCGACATCTATAGGACAAACATGGCACTGCCTTACATCGATACCCCACGCACCGAAATTGATGGGAACGCGACTTATTTGACCAATGGCTTCCGCAGCGTTGCGCGAAACAATTTGGCAGCTTTAGACTCCGTTGAAAACTCATTTCAATCGCCTTCCAAAGATCGTGATTTAATCAAAGGCTTCGAAACTGGGCGAAGCCGAAAACGCTCTGAATTCAGCTTAAAAACGCCCAGGGCTGGCTCACGACTAAACCCGACGAGAAATGCTCTCCATGACCGGCGCAATCTTCCAACTATCCCCCCTCCCAAGGGAGAATTTACTCCGATGTTGAATAGCGTTGCCAGGAATAACTTTATCCGACATAACAATTCAACGCGTCGACGCTCTGGACCTGAAACGCCAGCTGCTTTGAGAAATGGATATCACAGTAACGGCAATACCCCGGGATTGCCAAACATGGACATGACTGGATATGGCGATGACTCCACAAACCTTGATGGTGACCCTACGCCCGTTCCACGAATAGCCAGCAGCAGCGCTCAGAGCACCCCTCTCCCTACGCTCCCAGGGAGGAATGGCAACGTTGTCGGGGATGGACATAATATAATGACATTAAAGGAACAAGAAAATGTACTCTTTCTAGCTTTGATTTGCGCGTAACCAAAATCTATACAGGTCACTAACAGTTTCGAAATTGAATTTGCAGGTTATTAATAAACTCGACAAGGAGAATTTCGGACTGAAATTAAAGATACATTTCTTAGAGCAAAATTTTAAGTTGTCGAAACCTGAATTTGCTCAAGCCGCGATACAAGAAAACACCGAACTCAAGGTCACGAAACTCACGATGGAGAGGGATTTACACCAATGCAAAAAAAGTTTGCGGCGCGCGGAGCAGGATCTAGCCGGATGTCAGGTTGAATTACAAGAGCTGCAGGTACAGGCAAGTCGGAGACACGTTAATGAAAATGTGCAGAGAGAATTGGACCAAATGCGCGAAGAGTTGGAGAGCAAAGAAAGCGAACTTCATGAGCTGCAAGAGGAGTTGGAATCCATGAAAGAAAATGAGTCAGAGGGTTTACAGCAACTTCGAGAGGAGATACAGGACCTGCAATATGACCTCAGACAGAAGAACGAACTTGTTGAGAACCAGGAGGAAGAGATTGAAAATCTGAAGGAAAAGCAGCAAAATGAAAAGAGCTCGGTTGCTGAGCTTGAAGCCGAATTTCAACGGGCCAATGAGCAGTTAGAAGACCTTCAAAGGAGTCTAGAGCAAGCCAGGTCGGAAGCAAGGGAAGCACAGTCAAAGTGTGAAGAGGCGATTGAAGAGAAGGAGCAAGCCGCGGAGGATTTGAAGGAACTCCAAGATGAAATGACGGACAAATCCTTCTACACAAAGGGCCTCAGTCGCCAACTAGAGGATAACGCTCACAAGTTGGAGGACGAACTTAACAAACTCCGGAAGGAGCACAATGTACTGGAGGGAAATTTCCAGAGTAAAACTCGGGCGGTAGCCATGCTTGAGGAGGAAATTGAAGGGCTTAAAGAGGACCTATCTGCTGAGAAAGCCAGGATGCAGGACGATCTTGATTTAGCCCGGCATGAGCGGGACATTGCTCGAAGGGAACGGGACGACATTTCGGAACGTTTACACCAGGCTGGCGACGATATCCGAAATGGAGAGAATGCGAAGGATGTCCTGAAAACTCGACATGATGCCCTTACAAGTGAGTCTGCTAGTCTTCAGCGTGATTTGGCCCAGGCAAAGACGAGGATATCGGATCTTGAAGAACAAATGGAGGCGAAAAGGGACCAATACATGAACGACACAGACAAACTCCGATTGCAGCATAGGAATCAGCTGGATCAACTTCATGATGAAATAGAGTCCCTCAAACATGACATTGAGGATCGAGAGGGTCAGCATGCAACAGATCGGGATAGGTGGGATAGCCTGAAACGGAGTTTGGAACTTCAAAAGGAGAAGATCGAACAACAAGCCGCTGGGTATAAACGGACGATAGACAAACTACAGAACGTCGAGACAACACTATCTGGTCGAGAAGATAAATTCCAAAATATCATCGAAAGCGAGAAGCAACGCCATCTGCAAGACGAAGAACTACTGAATCGCCAAATCAGAGAGCTTAATGATGATATTGCGTCCAAACGCAAAGCTGCCGAAAGTCAGAGGCAGGAACTACTGAGCGTTAAAGAGGAATTAAGGGCGACTAGACGGGAAGCAAGCAGCCTAGGAGAGAAGTTGCAAGCTTTAGAAGATGATATTGTCGTATTGCAAGCTACTCTGGAGGAAGAGCGAGCCTTTGCCGGGAATCAGCAGAAATCGGGTGCTTCAGATTTGGAGAAACAGTTGCAAGCGGCCAATAGAGAGAGACAGGTTGCTCGGGACCAGCTAGCCAACGCGAACATCGACATTCATAACCTACGCATGGCATCTGCCGAACTAGAAGCTGAGCGTGATGAATTGCAAAGCCAAGTTAATCGAATTCAAGGCCAAGTCGATGATACTTACCGTCTCGATCAGGAAAAGATTGACCTCCGAAAATCTAAGCTGAGACTCGAAAACGAGTTGAGCCGCCTGAAAGACGAAAAGAGAACTTTGTTGGAAACCAAAGACAAATTACAAGTTGATCTTGACAATGAAATCGAACGGGCGGCAGCCGAGGAGAATCGACTGTCTGCAGAAATTGTTCAACTGCAAGATAAGCTATTCATGTCATCAGAAAGGCGCGATCGCGAACTCGTTGCCGCCAGAAGCAAAGCTGAGCGACTTGAGTTACGTACCCGAGAACTAGAGACTCTCCTAGACAACCAGACATCTCCACGCGTGGAAGCGTCTATGTCACCCGACTTTTCAATCCTGCGGCGAAGCTTGGAAGATGCACGACGCCAAGAGAGAGACGCACTTCAGCGTGAATCGACGCTCAAGGCCTCTATCCGCGACCTGCAAACACGTATCGTAGAATTGGACCGGGAAAATCATGAGCTCAAAGCAAAGGAGCTGAGCGCTCGCTCTCCTAAAGGATCTCTTTCGACATCACTTGAAGTCCAAAGGGAACTTCGAAGCCTCCGCAGCCAGCTCCTTGACATGCACAAGTCCATGAAAGATCTAAATACCCAAAACCACGAATTGCAACATGCCAAAGTAAACGAAGAGGAGCGCAAAGATCTGCACGAATTGCTTAAATCGTCGACTCTTGAAGCCGAATCTCTAGCAGTGCGGCTTTCCGAGCGTGACGCCCGTGTTAATGAACTGAGAACACACCTACGAAGAGTGCGTGACGAGCGCGCCTTTTCCATGAAGAAAGCAGACGCGGCTCGTCGCGAACTAGAATCATTACAAGGCCGATACGACGCCCCGCTAGATGAGTTGACGCAGCATTCAGAACGAAAAGGAAGACACGCCAAGGAAATCAAGGGCTTAGGCAAAGAGATTATGTGGTTAAGGGCACGATTAGTCCGGGAGGAGAAGTTCCGCAGGGACCTTGCGTGGAGTAAGGGGCTTATGGAACTGGGTGAACGGGTTCGGATTGCCTGGTACGTCACAATGTCAAAATTCTTCCCGACTTGGCATTGTTTTCCACTTTTTCCCCTCCTTCCCTTCAAACAAACCATGGTCATGGCTGACATGAATACTTTTTTTTTGAACAGTAATGAAACCGATCTCAAAATGATCGCTGAATTGGGAGTGAAGCCCCCAAGCCCTCGAAAGAAATTTAACCCTCGTCTAAAACTCAAAGCTGCAGCCTGCACGATCTTGGCTGTCTGCCGGATGCAGATTATGAGTGCCGAATGGAGCAAGTCAAAGAAGCTTGGTGAAGGCCTTCGCAGAGCAAAGGGAGAGGTATTGAAGAAAAGGGAGAGTATGAGAAGGAAAACCCTATTGCCTGAGAGTATTTGATATACTCTGGCGTAAAGGCTCCCATTCTCGTTTCTTTTATGTCTGTTTCTTCATTTCTACTCGATTTACAAATTTCTTGACTTTTACCGGATTGGATTGGACAGTATTTCTCGCTTGATGTCCATCGTTTACTTATCGTGTACGGTACTTTGATGGTTCGTTGTGCCCGGTGTTTCTGGTGTTTTCTACTGTTGCTCTACGGAGCTTTTTCCGTGTTCTTTCCTGTTTATAATCCTGTTTGCATAATGATGATCTTCCACGTTCTCGTTTCGTTGGTTTCTGCTTGATAGGCAGGCCTTATATATGAAGTACTTTGGCGTTCTCGATAATTAGTTTCCGTCGTTCGGATTCTCTTATTTATATGTAAGACGCCAGGCATCCATAACTATTTATTCTATACCGCTCACTATTTCCGTTTTTGAGTTGCGCCCGGCTAAAATGATAATAGTAATGGGTGGATGGCAGGAGGAAATGGAGATACAACAGATCATCCAACGTGCTTTAAATACCGGGGGACGAGTGAGAAATGTACCTGAGCGGAATGAGATGGACAAAAGTGTCAAAAACCAATGTGAATATCGTCATCCTGCGAGAAAGGGTTGAAATTGACTATTCAAAGGCGCTCATCATAAATATTCCATCGAAGGAAAGGGATAGCAAAATAATCAAGCAACAGTAAGGGCAGCAAAACTTGATAACAAAGACGAAAATGTGCCTAACGTAATTCGCTCATCAGAACTGGACAAAGACGCCTCGTAACATCAGAGAAGCAACATATATGACTCTATATAGAAATGAAAAACGGAAACATAATATATCACGATCCATCACTACCGAACTCCTGTGTCCATTCGTTATTTTTCTTCAAATCGTCTTCGCTCACAGTGGGGCGTGAAGACTTCAGCGCCTTGACGAAATCTCTGAGCAGAAGTGGTGGCTCGAGAAGTTTATCCGACTCTATGTCTGCCCAAGTCATTTCCGTGGCCCCATTGTCACCAGGTGAACATGGCGTGAGCTTCTCTTGTTCATCGACAATTACCTGAAAGATATCTGTTAGACGCTGATAATACACCCATGTTTATCGCAAGTATGGTAGAGGCAAGCGCCAGCAGGAAGGAAGTGGATTATATACCTTTTTATAGTGGGTTGCAGTTTGAATCTTTCGGATAGGTTGCATGAGCGCGTCTTGGACAACGACGCTGATATCGCTTCCGGAGTATCCTTCGCTCATTTCAGCGAGCTGTCGGTAATCTGCATTCGTTAGATGACACGGGGTGCTTCCAACATTTAACATGAACATCTTCATCCTTGCCCGAAGATCTGGCAGGCTGATGTGGACTCTCCGTTGGAATCGTCGTCTGATGGCAATATCTAATTGCCAGGGGATATTTGTGGCGCCTAGAACTAGGATTCCTTCGGAATCCTTCCCGACACCTTGCATTTGTACGAGCAACTCTGTCTTTATGCGACGGGACGCTTCTGACTCTCCTTCACCACGAGGGCCGCAAAGAGCGTCCACCTCATCGATAAATATAATTGCTGGTCTACTCTCACGGGCCATATTAAACAGTTGCTTGACGAGCCTGGAAGTTGAAGTTAGACATAATCCCAAGCCAGGGCATTAAACCACATATCAAATAAAATAATATTCTTCCTACCTTTCACTTTCACCCATCCACTTGGAGACCAAGTCACTACTGCTCACACTGAAAAAAGTGCTATTGGCTTCCGTAGCTACGGCTTTGGCGAGGTACGACTTGCCGGTTCCTGGTGGCCCATAAAGTAATATAGCCTTCCACGGCTGTCTATGGCCTGTGAAAAGATGAGGGAATTTCATGGGCATAATAACCGCCTCTTTGAGAGCTTCTTTCGCCTGGTCAAGACCAGCAACATCCTCCCACTTGACGTTTGGTTTGTCAGATAGTATGGATCCGGCTAAGGCAGCTCGTAACTTTTTGGCTTCGGCGTCTTCGTCGTCGTCGTCTTTTCTAATTCAGACGGCAAATATCAGCTACATACCCTCGTGAACAAAGGCCTTGGGGTAGACTAGATACATCAAAAAGACCAAGGGCCAGAGGATAGAGATAAACGTACCCTCCTTTCCCACTACCATGTGCGACTTTCCCATTTGCTCCTACAGCACTGGGCTTTTTCCGACTATCATTCCCTGCCAGGTGGTTCTTCAGCTTTTCGGCCCGTTCCATATATTCTCCAGTCTTTGCTCGAATCATTTCCTTCGATTTTGGGTTCTTCTCCCATTTCAAAGCGAGCATGAACAGCTCCAGGGCGGAATAGTATGTCTGGTAGGCTTTCTCATATTCGCCGGCATTATCATGTTCGATGGCCTTTTTCACGGTGTCTATAGCCCGTCCAAGGAAATCTGTATTGCTCATGGCGACAAGGTATACGTATAATTCTTAATCGACTAGACCTAATATAGATCTCTAAGTTGAGACCCGATTCGACGTTCCTCCCTCCTCCGCTTGGTGTTTGGCGGCGGTTGCGATAAGTAACCCCGCTCAAGCAAATCGAACTGCGTGGTATGTACGGAGTAGAATGGCGGTCAGATGCCGCTCAAAATCAGTATTCGATAAGAAATAGAGATATCCCGTAACTTTGGATGTCAAATTTATTAAGTGGGAGAACAGGGACTATTGTTGCTAGTAGGCGGAAAGTTGTGAATTTGGATGAGATATGCCTGGAGTGAGTTGATGATGTGCAGGCGACACTCCGCGCTAGTGCGGTTGCCATCGAGATTTGTTGTATGACAACATCCCGCCTTGACACCCTCCCCTGACATATTTTCCGAAACAGCAAACCTCTGCCCTGACATTAATATTAATATACAACGCGTCTCTATACCGGCGCCATGGCAGATCCACAGAAGCAGCTTCAGGCGCTTAGCGATGAGTACCAGAAACTTGAAACGGGTGCGTACGCCAACATCCCCGCTTCTATGAATCACACCGACTAATGGCCCATCATTGCGCTGTCACAGAGCTCCAAGAGATTGTACAGGCCCGCGAGAAATTAGAAGCGCAGCAGCAGGAAAATAAAAGTGTGCAGAAGGTGCGGGAAAAAACTGAATAATTCCTTGATTGGGACTATCACATTAACATATTCTCGAATTGCCCCTCTACACAGGAATTCGAGTCCCTCGAAAGCGACGCGAACATATACAAATTGGTTGGCCCGATTCTTCTTAAGCAAGATAAGCGTGATGCAGTGATGGCTGTAGACGGACGCCTAGATTTTATCAAAAAGGAGATGTGTGTGCACACCTTAACACGCGCTTCCTCTCGCAAAGGGATTCGCCCTGTCTAGAAGGACATTACATTTATTCGTTCACCAAAATGTATCACTAACTCGAGATATAACTAGAACTCGAATCGAAAAGCAAATAAGTGATATTCAAGAGACGAGTGAGAAAAAGAAGATTGAGGTATGCTTCGCCTTTGATCAGCGTCTCGCTTTATAGCAACCCGTCTGATGCTTTCTCTTGCAGATTATCCAACTACAAACGCAATTACAACAGCAACAACCGCAAGCAGGCGCAGCTACCGCCTGATAGTGACAGTCAATACAGTCCTATATAATATAAATGACTTGATGCCCGGTCTAGTCCTTTTGCCTAGAGCCATATCTTCCTCCGTAACACTGGATTATTTCGAACCGTTCCGCCTTGGGAGCATTTGCCCCACTATACATGTCCTGGGAATGTTCTAGTTTAAATTCCCTATAAGGGAGCCGATTGCGACTGAGGAACTAGATCCATTGGCGACCAAGACACATGCAATTGACAGATTTAGGATGCGGTCAAGTGCAAGGAGCTGCAATGACAACAGAGAGGTTCCAGTGGCGGAGTTTGACAAAGGGAAAAAAGGGTTAAAATGGCGTATTTGTTTAGCGCACTATTTCCTGAATATAGCATGCACCCGCACTTGCTTCAAATTGCTTATCTCCACCGAGTAAAGTATGGCAGCTGTTCAGAGCTATCATTGCTCGATGACAAGCATACCCCGCGAGTTGCGGTCACATCAACCTGCTTTACCATGGACTACCCCAAGAATAGAAATTTTTATTTTATCGAAAACGATATTCGGCTATATAATAGGATATTGCCAAACTATGCAAAGGCCATAGCTCTACCACCCGTTTATATCCCCTAAGCACTAAATCTTTTTGGTCCATTTCACGGATGGAAGGGATAAAGGAGAGAAAGAAATGAAACAACCCGCACATTCGAAGAAAGGAAAGCAGACCGTTCATCTCTATCCTGATACTACACTCAACATAAAAACGAATGATTCTAAGCCTTGACGAGAAGACTATTTCCTGTCATTTCCTCGGGTTGTTCAATGCCCATGGCCGCGAGGATGGTCGGGGCAACATCACCCAAAACACCACTGGTCTTCTTCAAGCTCCATCCCTCTGGGGCATTAGCCATGACGAAGGGAACTTTGTTGGTCGTATGTGACGTTTTGGGTGTTCCCTCAGCGTACTTCATCTCTTCGGCGTTCCTGTACCAGCGTTGTAAGTATTTCGGATATATATTATATTTATTTGAGCTAAACGTACCCATGATCTGCAGTAACGAAAAGAATATATCCATTCTGTTTGCAAGCTTCGAAAACTCGTCCAATGGCCTTATCGGTGGCCGCCACAGCCTCAATAGTAGCCTCATACACTCCGGTATGCCCCACCATATCTGGCGGGGCGAAATTGTTCATCAGGAACTCGAATTTTTTCTCCCCAATACGTTCAGCGAGTTTATCTGCAACGGCAGCAGCACTCATTTTCGGGTCCAGGTCATAGGTCGCTACCCTGGGGGATGGGATTAATTCCCGCTCCTCGCCAGGGAACTGCTTCTCGACGCCGCCGTTGAAGAAAAAGGTGACATGGGCGTATTTCTCTGTCTCGGCGACGTGGCATTGTTTGAGACCTTGCTTGCTCAACCATTCTGCGAGAACATTGCCCATGTGCTGTGGGGGGAAGGCGACTGGGAATTTATAGTCTGTCTTATATTGGGTCATAGTTGTGATGGAGATATCTTTGGGGTAAGGGAAGTTTGGTTTGGGCGACCGGTCGGCGTCCCCGAGGAGCTGCGTTATTTCCCGCACACGGTCGGAGCGGTAGTTGAAGAAGAACAGCGTGTCGTTGTCTTTATATTCAGGTAAGCAAAATGCCAGATACAACGGGCGAGGGAAAGGTGAAATGTACCTTGGATTCTCCTCTCCTTTCCTCCAACAATAATCGGCTTCAAGAACTCATCATTCTCCCCTTTCTCATATCTCTCCTGGATGGTCTTGACTGGATCCGTGGATTCCTCCCCTCCTTCGCCAGTAACGAGCCCGTGCATAGCAACCTCAACACGGTCCCACCGCTTATCGCGATCCATAGCATAATATCTCCCAACCACGGTCGCCAACTCTCCCACACCCAATTCCTTGGTCTTATCAAGCAACTGCTGCATATACCCAATCGCACTCTTGGGATCCGTATCTCTCCCATCACCAAAGAAATGGATAAAGACCTTGGGGACCTGCATTTCCTTTGCCACCTGTAGTAGTCCGAACAGATGGTTGATGTGTGAATGGACACCGCCGTCAGAGATGAGGCCGAGCAGATGCAATCGCCCATTGCCATCTTTCGCTTTCTGGAACGACTTGACGATGTTCTCGATTTTGTTCATCTCTCCATTCTTCACAGTTTGGTCGATGCGCACGACATCCTGCCAAACCACGCGGCCCGCGCCGATGTTCAGATGGCCCACCTCACTATTTCCCATGAGGTCCATGGGGAGACCTACGGCGAGGGAGGAGGCATCGAGCTCGGTATAGCCCTGCGCAGTTTTGGATTTGGAGTCCGCGAAGGAGGACATGACGGGGGCGTCGGCTGCGGCGATTGCGTCCCCAGCGGGAGGGGAGTCGGGGCCAGCAATACCCCAGCCGTCAATAACGACTGTTAAGTGTCAGCAGTAGCGTTAATCATAAATTATTTCTCTCTGAGAGAACGATGGTATATAGGGGGTTGTGTGGAGCAGTGGAGGAAAATAAAACATACTCAAAACAGCTTTTTGGTCGACCTTGGCCATGGTGACGAGGAATGTCGAGTGTAGAGAGCTAATTAGTAAATGATTGTCACCAATTGACCAACCCAAAGGCACCAATTGGTTGTGTTTAGCGATTGAACTTGCAATGGTGTATATCTATGGGCAAAGAGGTATGTGTATGGAGGAGAAATAAATATTGGCGGGGGAGGGGCATTTTCGTGCTCTTAAATATATTCGGAGTAGTCAGCTTGGGTTCGACGTCACCGAAACGAAAACCATGGTTTGCTCCGGAATTGAAATCAAAACACGTCCCGGCCCGCGAACAAGGGAACAATATCTTCTCAATTAAAGCATTACCTCACTGCCTTGCCTTGCGCACCACCACACCCGCTGACAACGGCAGCAGCTGGGGCGAACGCTACAGGACTCAAGGGCTTCCGCATCACAAGCAGAACAATTAACCCACAACCCTGAAATACGCGGGAGCACTCAGACATTATAATGGCATCTTCGCGAACACCAACCGCCTCCCTCCCAGGCCCAAAAGCCTCCTCCCTCCAACCGGCCACAAGCACATCCTCACCCGCGACACCCAGCTTCTCCCAACAATTCCAATCCCAGACCCAGCCCCAGCTCCAGCCAGAGCCGCAAGACACGACCCAACCCGCCCCCTTCCCTCCTCCGCAAACCTTTGATATCCTCCCCGCGCTCCACGACCTCCTCCTTCGCCTTGCCTCAAGCTCCTCAAACCCGCACCAACACCCCGCAGACCCAACCTCCGCAGGCGGCAACGGCGGACCATCATCAGCAATCGGCGGACCTGGGTCGGGCCACGGAGCTTCGTCTGCCGATACAACCGCTGCGCGCCCCAATACCATAGACGCAGCTGCCGTCGCTTTTTTTGACCCAAAGTTGCTGCTGTCGGAAGCTAGCGCGGTGAAGATTCGCATTCAAAAGGCTAAGGCGGCGTTGGAGGCATTGCCAGATATGCAGCGGGACGTGGCAGAGCAGGAGGATGAGATTAGGGCACTAGAAGCGAAAATTGAGAGGCTGAAGGGGATTATTGTGGAGTTTGGAAGGAGAAGCAGGGTGGTTACAGGGCTGACGGGGACGGGATAACATGACGTTTTCTGGCGGGGGGTTTATTTTGGTAGCAAAGGTTTTGTCGATCTTTTCATTTATTTGGGGAAATGCGATGGTGTAAGGCGCTTTTTATTTTCTCTTATATGCTGGGGGAGCTGTGGAGTGGTTTGGCGTTACCCGGCTGTATGTCAAGATTCATGGTTTAAGGTTAAGGTAATTGTGATTCACCACTAGACTGATTGCACATTTCATTGCTATTTAACAATGAATTAACTAACTACCCTACAAATTCTGCGGGTGATAAGTCATTTCGGACCTTATATGGGGTTGAGAAGGAGATATGTGTGTGTATGTGCGTATATCAGCCGTGGACGGTTGAATTCATATCCACGCTAGATAATTTGCAAGCATTCTGACGATGAGATTCAGATATGCCCAACGAAAGAAGATGAGAGAGAATGAGGAAAAAGAAATGCAATAGTAAAATATACATATAGGAACCGCCCAGCTGCGCCATGGATCGTTTGTTGAAAATCCATTTTGAACTCATGCCCGTCATGCAAATAATGCTCGTTGTTCTCATATCAGGTTGAAAATAAATACCGCTTTTGTTTTATCCCCTACCCCTTGTTCCATCACGCTTTCTCCTTTTTTCCTTTTTTCCTTCCTTTTTCCTTTCAAATGCCAACCTGTCGATTATAAATGCATTCGAGGCTGGCAGGAACTGGCAGATGTCCAAAAAATTGAATCGCGAAAGCTTTTCTAGACTGGCAGAGGGAAAGTGCCTGCCCATGCGGCCATTTCTTTGCGCAGATTCAAAATCTCCGGAATACTTTCGCTGGCCACCTTAGCCTTGAAGTCCTTGAGCTTGTTAGCCTCCTTTGGTAGGTCGGCTTGGACGCTCTTGCAAATATCGATAGCCTTGTCGATGTAGTTGGCAATGCGCTTGAAGTCCTGCTCGCCCATGCCACGGCTGGTCATGGCTGGGGCACCAATTCGAATGCCGCAGGGGGATAATGCAGATTTGTCACCAGGGATGGAGTTCTTGTTGCAAGCAATGTTGATCTGTTCCAGGACAGCCTCGACACGGGCACCGTCAAGGCCCTTTGGCCTCAGATCCAGAAGGACCATGTGGCTGTCTGTTCCGTCAGAGACGAGTTTGTGGCCCAGTTTTTTGAACTCCTCCTCGAGGGCTTTGGCGTTCTTCATCACTTGCTGTTGATATTGCTTGAACTCTGGCGTATCGACTTGCTTCAACGCAACAGCCATTGCGGTGATTGTGTGGTTATGGGGACCACCCTGGTGGCCAGGGAAGACGGAGAAGTTAATGGGACCCTCGAGGTCGTACATGGTTTCCTTTCCAGTCTTGGGGTCGACACTTCTAACACCCTTACGGAAGAAGATCATGGCTCCTCTGGGGCCACGCAGGGACTTGTGGGTTGTAGTGGTGACCACATCAGCATACTCGAATGGAGATGGGATGACTCCAGCAGCAATTAGGCCAGAAATATGAGCCATGTCGACAATCAGGTAAGCGCCGACAGAGTCAGCGATCTCACGCATCTTCTTGTAATCAATCAAACGGCAGTATGCGGAAGTACCCGCAACTAGACATTTTGGTCGGTAAAGCTTGGCGTTTTTGGCGAGGGTCTCATAATCGATGATGCCAGTCTCGAGGTCGACCTGATATGGGAAAGTTTCAAAATATGTTGAAATAGCGGAAATCCTATTCACGGTGCGGATTGTTAATGTCACTTATTTTGGATAGAGGAAATTATTGACACCGTATGTTATACATACTTCTTCGTTGCGGTCTGATATCCATGACTCAGATGTCCTCCGTGAGGAAGATCCAAACCCATCAGTCTATCGTGTGGTCTCATCAAGGCCTGATAAACTTCCAGGTTGGCAGGGCTTCCACTCAAGCACTGCACGTTGACACCCCACTTGGCTGGGTCCAGGCTGAACGCCTTGAGAGCTCTCGACTGGCAGGTAAGCTCAATGGAGTCAATGTGTTGGTTTCCGCCATAATATCTTGCGCCGGGGTAACCTTCGGAATATTTATTTGACATGGGCGATCCCAGAGCATCGAACACAGAACGGGAGGTAAAGTTTTCAGAAGCGATCAGAACGACTGACTCTCGTTGGCGTTGAATCTCCTTTTTCTGTTTGGAGGGGAAAAATTGGTCAGTCAATGAGGGGCAAAAGGGTACGTTTGGGAAATGGCGATTGATCATGGCAATAAGCAGAAACAAAATAGGAATCGTTACATACCATAATCTCAGCAATCTCCGGATCGGACTCTGCCAGAGATTTCTCGAGTTGCTGTCCATATGGCGTTAGCTATTTGGTGTTCCATCCGAACCATGGTGGGATACTTACGTCTCGGTGAGACTCTGATAGTGCGTATGTTGCCATGATGTGGGTATGACACTGGTCCTGAATTACCAATTCCTAGTGATATATGTATCCCTGGGGTTTCTGAAGTGAAGCTACAGTGTTTTGACGGATATTTGGGAATTTTAGTGTTTGGGGACAGGAATTGAGTCACGGCGACGTTGGTTTTGCCGGCTTTTTTTTTGCCATTAGTTTTATAAACTCTGATGTCGTGATTAGGGTTTGTCATGTGATTGACTCGGCCCGATAGATTGACCGGGCGCCTGCTTCTTGGATTTTCAAACATCAAAGCGCAGTTAGTTGGATGACATTTATTATGGACAATAATAAATGGTAACAATGTGAAATAGAAATAAGGTAGTAGCAATGCCTGCTGGCATGCATCGTTACCAATTTTAAAGTCAGGTAGATCTCGTGAAATTTTGAAGGGTAACCGCAGATAGGCTCCAGCTGGGAATACGTTATGTGGTTATGAACGATTCATGGAAGTAATTCAACTTGCTGAGATTTATAAAAGGAAAAGGTATAAATTTATCATGACGATAGTCCCAGTTTTTTCCGCCTCGTTTCTTCCCTCCGTGTCTTTCGCTCCTGGGTGGTCTCATCCCTGTGCTTTTTGCTACTCTTCTCCTCATGTTGCTCTCTCGACCTGCCCCGAGTAATTCCTGACGCTTTAGTCGTCTTCGATTTTAAGGACGGATTCACGTCTCCATTTTTCGAATGTATATCCGTGCTACCATCGGCAGAATTTGAATGTATCCGCTTATGCTTTTTGCGTCGTTCCCCCCGTTCATTATCCGATCCTATCTCCATTGATGACTTCCTCCTCTTTTTACCTTCCCGGTCCTGAGAAAGTGTTTGAGGCATTCGGAACGAGGGCTCCACTGATTCGTCCGAACTAGATCCAAATGTTTCCGGTTGGTCCTCTGTCGAGCCAATTGGTTTATATCGCATTTTAAGATGCTTGGGCTGTTCGCGCTTGGGTTTCGTTAATCCACTTATTGGAACAGATTGGTCCGAGTGTGTAGCCCCGTTTGCCAAGTCAACGATCCGCTCCAAATGAAAGGTTTGTGCGACATTAACGCGGCTTCGGTGGTAGGCATTGCCCTGTTCATCGGGGAGCAGCAGTGACTTGTACTTTTCTGCCCCAATCTGGTCCTCCCGGAGCTTGTAATTGACTCCCCGATGTGTCAATATCGACCCTCCTGTAGCCACAGCATCGAGTGCAAGTTCTTGTATAGAGTTCATCGGCACGGTGGCTGGGGCTGTGATGTGCCATATCTGCTTCCCTCGTAGGTCTGAGAACACTTTTGGAATATCTGACGACTGCGGCGTACTTGTTGGCATTAGCTTAAATCCTTCTGGTGCTTTGAACTCTTGCGCGGGTATGGGCTTCGGTACGTCGGAATCCCTAATAAGTACAATTAGTATTTCAGAACGACAACAGTCCGTTGGATATGGCAAAAATGCCTTACATCCTAGATGTGCTAGGTTCTCCTTCTGATGAACTGGCACTTTCATTTTCAGTCTCTGAGCCCGAACTTGAAGAGCTTGGTTCTGGGTCAGGCTTTCGCTTCGCTTCTTTCGCGTTGTGCTTTTTTGATTTTACCTTCTCGGTGGGTTTTCGGACGGAGGACTTGGTCTTTTGTGGTGTTGGTTCAGGGGAGGACGGGGACTCCATGTCACTACTATCGCTGTCTGTAATGGTCTCTTTGCTTAACGGGGGAGCCATATTTTTGTTCCAGTCGTTGAAGTGATACTATGCGCGCGAGACTCAATACGAGGAATCGAGAGGGAGAAGTTGCTGGCCGGTTTAATATGCAATCGTCGATAAAGTAGAGTAGCTATATAGATCGAAATGTAGTAGCTATATCCAGAAGCTAATTCCAGAACCAGATGTTTCCATTGGTATTGGTTTGCGTTCCAAGCTTTATTCGTCGCTTGGGATGTTTTCGTCGCTGACTTTTTTCCAGAGCTTTTGGTGACGCAGTGCACGGACCACCACTAAAGTTCTCCGCCGCACTTGCAACAAGCTGGAACTTTGCAACAAAAATCTCCAAGCTCGGCCACTTACATTGGCTAAGCTGGATTTCGCTGTTAAAATGAAAAGGAAAGAAGATATGCAATCTCGATCTGGTACGCGGCGTTCTTTTATCCGGCACTATTTTGAAGAGCAATCGCATTAACAGCTTAATATCTTAGCTCCCGTCAGCGCAATTGCAGCCCGGAGGTCGCGACAAAAATTGGCCGGAGCTTCGCAAGCTTCAACAACGGATGTTGAATTGAATTTGAGCGAAGAACCTCCATTGAAAAAACCTAAAATTAGCTCCTCGAAGAGGTCCTCCAGAGATAACTCTGAGAGGGGACAATCCCCGCAGCAGGAAGAGGATACGGAAGCTAAAGTCAATTCTTCGGGGGTGGTGATATCCAAAGGGAAAAGCTCAAACGAGCCCCTAGTTCAAGATGCGATCAAGGAATCCCAAAGCAACGTCAGTGACGACGATGATGGTGTTGAGACAAAGGTTACTAGTGATGATGAAGAGAGGTATGTGTTGCTCTGATGGGCTGGCAAGACGAAGCGCAACTCTAACAAATCCTAGTGATGGACCTTTAGCAAATGCTCCAGCAGACTTCCTGAATTTTTTGTTATCGAAAAGTCGCATAGGTAGCAGAGACGTAGTCTACCGTACCGATAATGCGATATGTATTCGTCTGAAACTAAAAATGGTACGTCGCCGTGTCCTGTGTTTCGTGGCAGTCGCTAATGAGAGGAAGAATTTGGCACTCATCGGTCAATACGACCTATGGGTTAAACGAGGTGTTGTCAGCATAATGGGAGCGAAGTTGCATCCGAGCCCTCGTCTCTATAGAGTCTACGCGCCGTCCACACATTCACTCCCAGTCATCAAATGCGTTTCAGGAGTTGAGGATTACGCAGAGGTTGAGATCAGGTCCTACAACAATGGACTTTGCCGCTTAAAAAACCTTTCAAACTTATATCATCGGATATGGAATAGCAAGGAGCCAGCTTCAGGTTCTATTTTACAAGCCGGTCGACCACTATCATTCTCAATCGTAAGCCCGTTCAAAAGACTTTGTTGAAGACTATTACTCAGGTTCTAACCAGTTGCCAGCTCCACTCGTCTTCGGACGACCCCCTGAAACGACATCTACGCCCGCTACATCTTGAGAAGAAATGGAGCACGTCAATTCAGATTTTGTCTCAACGAGGAGGTGCCCTTAGAGTACTAACTTGTGGCCCGAAAGGATCTGGAAAATCTACTTTCAATAAGTATCTTCTTAATCACCTACTCAGCCCGCCTCCGCTGGAGGGAAATTTGCAATACGACCAACATGGAGTTGCATTCCTAGATTTAGACCCTGGACAACCTGAGCTGTCTCCGATGGGCCAAATATACCTTGCCCACCTGCGAGCGCCCCTTCTCGGGCCGCCGTTTTCCCATCCAACTATTGATTCTCAATCAAATGGATGTATTGTTAGATCCCATTATATTGGAGCTTCTTCGCCAAAGGACGACCCTGATCACTACCTTATGGCCACAATGGACCTGATGAATCGCTATCACGAGCTTCTCCAGAGTTACCCTCAACTCCCCCTAATCATAAACTACCCTGGTTGGATTTTCGGTCTGGGCCTCGAGATTGCAATTTCTTTAGTATCATCATTAGGCCTCACTGATGTAGTATATATGAGTGACAAAGGCCCAGCTGAAGTGGTGGAGCCGCTGACAGCGGCTGCCTTGGAGGCTGGCATTTCCGTGACCATACTTCCATCTCAGCCCACAGATTTTGTGACCAGATCCAGCGCTCAGTTGAGGTCTATGCAGATGATCTCTTACTTCCACTCGACCCAGTATGAAGGAAACGATAGAACTTGGTCAGATACTCCACTCTGTCGAACTCGCCCTGTGACAGTTAAGTACTCCGGAACCTCACAGGGGATATTTGGGATAATGGTGACGGGGTCACGCCATGACGCGGATATGCTGCGTGATTTGTTAGACGGAGCCGTCGTGGGTGTGGTTGCAATTGAAAACCTGAATGCAATTGCAAGTGTCAAAGATGAAGACGCATGCAATGACGATACCATCGACGATAGGAGTGATAAAACCATTGGCGTGTCCAATTTCGATCCCGACGGCGACGTGCAAATGGACCCAGACGTCACACTAAACGAAAACCAATCACCATCGTCGCCTTTGGCGTCATCACACCCATCACCCAACAACGATGACCAGCATCCCAGTATCACTCGCACCACACGCGAGAACCTCCCTTACCTATTCGTTGGCGACGGTGCATGTACGCCCCTTGACCCCTACCTGTCACATTGTCTGGGCCAAGCAATTATCCAATCTGTCAACCCCGAAACCCAAACCCTGGACATCTACACTCCCATACCACTTTCTAAAATTCGCGAAACTCTAGAGCAAGGAAACCGCCTAATCCTCGTTCGAGGGCAAGTGGACAATCCCAACTGGGCAATCAGCGAAGAATACTTTTCGGCGCGTGCTGCGCAACGCCGGCACCGAAAGATGATTATACAAGCCAAGGCGGAGGGAATCACGCCTGATGCAACGGCGCGGAGGGAGCAAGATATCGTGTCGGAGCGGCTGCGGGAACGGGTAATGAGGGTAGGTAACGTGCCGTGGATGAGGCTGGATGAAGGTGCTGGGGATGCAAAGGAACACGGCAGCAAGCAGGTGTGGCGGCTGCGGAAGAAGGCTTATCCTGCAGATTCGGGAAGTGGCAGTGACAGGGAATGGTGATTTCCGCCCGCCTTAACATTTGCATTTGCGGTATGTTCCCTTCAAAGATATAACAGGCATGCAGACTATATGTATTCTTCGACGACAAACGCTCGTACTTGAATGCAGGTAGATGCATGTCTTTGGCCGTGCAAATGTTGATATTGGGGAAATACGATTTTGAATGAATGTGAATTCACGGAGCATTTACAACATGAAACTCGAGGCCCAGTGGCCCGCATTGTGATTTGATATGTGTAAGCCTGTCCAGAGCGCGGAGGGAGTACTATATTCGTCATTGGGCACTGCTCAAACAGCCTTTGCGGGGCTTTTCACTTCGATCTCGCTATTAAATGTTCTCACTCAACTCCAGCCTCATTGCGATTAGATTGTCAAACAGGTTAGAGTTCACTAGATCTGAGAAATGAAGGGTTACAACAAGATTGTTTTTCTTTTTTTTTTTTTTTTGGGAATCAACTATCATTATTATTATTCGAGAGCGTTCTCTCATGGCTTGTGACAACGACTGAACAAGTCACCGTGATATGAAAGTGCCAGTGTTGGCTAGGCAAATGATAAATCCTCCTGGGTCAGTGAGATTTCAAGCCACCGAGCGACGCCTAAGGAATCGGACTCCGGTTTTGGTAGAAAAACAAAAAACAACACCAACCAACGAATACGCAGTACAGGCAGGATAAATGGCATGCAGGTATTTGACCGCCCGCCGGAAACTGACGGCTATATCTGTGCTTTCCCGGAGACCAGTGGAAATCACCCAAAGGAGGAAAAAGGAAAAAGGGAACAGGGAACAGAGAGAGAGTAGCTTGATGACAGGTCATATGTTTATATATCCGTTTTTAATTTTTTTTTGGCACCCATGTCAAGAGGATGACGAAGTGCAGCCAGCCAGTATTTTCATGACTGTTAGCCAAGAGTAGTAACAGATGGAATCAGAGCGACAGTTCCGCATCCTCTGAGTAGAAAACGTGTGTTGAGCAAGCCAACCAGCGAACGAAGGGGATAGAAGATGCATTTTTTGCAATCAACATCTTTTTTTTAACTGGATGACAGAAACAGGGGTGTCTAAACTCGGTAGGTTGGGAGGCAGGCAGCGTTGCGAAAATACAGTATGTATAACTTAATATAAAAAGATGTCGGGCATGTTGGGAAAAATGGGGAAGAATCTGTCAATATCCATTGTGATACATAAATATCCAACTTTCGAACTCAGGGTCCAGACCAGTCAGATATCGAACCTGTCATCGATCAGCAAAAGCTTGTTGTCCGCAACTTGTATGCATGTAGCCGTGCCGCAGTGTAGAGCGTAGATTTTGCTTGAATCAGGGAATAGACAGACATTCAGAGAGAGAGAGGGAGAGAGAGAGAGAGATTTGGAACACCTGGATATATCTACTTGACACTCAAACCGCCTCTGTAGTTGAATTCAAAATCCTCACTATTTCTCCAAATCATATCATCATTTCTTTTCGTTTTTGACTTTTTTTTCGTTTTCCTGAATCTGTCAAGAAAGGAGCAAAACTTGCTGGAGTGGAAAAAAGCAAGGGTATTCTGGGGAAGGGACATGTCGCCTCAACCATCGCTGCAATCTGGAGACAGAGTCGGTGAGGAACTGACTCCTCAATTCGCCGGATGAGACATCCACAGGAGATAAGGTTAACTAAGCCCTTTTTCCACGTCTCTCTCTCTTATCCCCAACACCTCATTGAGACGGATATCCTTTGTTGAGATAATCTACAGGGCTGTAATGGCCTGGCTGCGAGGTTGGTGGCAGATCAATCAATGCATCGGCTGGTGGGTATCCAACTTCTTTTATGAAGAATATCTCCAAGGCGAGACAATGGTAACTATATTTCCGAAGAAAACCATGTTAAGAAAAAAAAAAAAAAAAGGGTACTGATGTATGGAAACTGAGGTCTGTCTGTTGTCCTGCTGCATCTAGCCTCAGAGTTATACACTGGGCAGTTTGCTCATTTTCTCATTTTCTCATTTTCACATTTCATCAGACACATCACACCGCATACCGTTTTGTGTGATGTATGTAAAGTACCTGCTTCGATACCGGCGGACATGCTTTCATCCCTATTTCTTTACTTCGTGCAGATCTGTACTCTGTGACACCGTTACTTATCTGTAGTATTCTACGCAGCGCTGCAACGGACAGTCTCGATGAGTATAGCTCTCAGCTGTTTGCTTTCACATGCTGAAACAATCCAAAGAAAAGGCTGGGGTTTTGAGCAGGCGTACGGAGTAACTGTACATCGGACAATAAAAACGTCAATATATAACTATATCTTGTGTCACATATCTTAAGAACAGACGGGGATGTGAACCATGAGGAGATTCCAGATCTCTCAAAGCTTGCGAAACCGAATATGGGATCAGAGCCGCAAAAACAAAATGTCTCGTGCATCCCATCCCACCCCATCCCATCAAATCATCTCTCTGCATTCAATAGTTAATGTCTGGCCGATGATAGTTATCCCGCGTTTAACCATGACCAGGGTGTCGGGAGTCAAGGAAATATCCTGGTCAGCCTGCAACGAGACTCGGCAGTTGGATGACATGGGGAGTTGATGACTGCGGAGGGCGAAGGATATTTCCCTGTTCAGCGGATAGTTAAGGGCAGGGCTTATTTGGTAAGTTAAGTTACGCATAATCAGGTGTGGCTCGCTGCCCAACCGACCGACGACGACACATACGAGCGTTGGACATCGCGGGGGCGCTTCCTGTTGGCATTCTTCATTTTCATAGCGGCCAGGAGATGGAGGGGTGCGCAAATCCCGCACTAAATGATTGTTAGTTACTCTCGACAAAATAATAACAACAATAAAGACGGTTTCGTCATTCATACATCCGGGTTCGACACAATGCGGTAACTTATTGTCAAGCACCACCATCTCACGCGCGAGATAAAGATCAGCCCTGGTGCCCCCTCGCTTCGGGGCTAGTTGAAACCGCCAAAAAAGAAAAAAGAAAGGCACTAGAACACTCCCCTTCGACCAAAGCCCGGAGTCGATCCCTTCGACACGTGGAAAATACCGTTTTGGGCCCTGGAAATGGTCAGCTCTTTCTCATCTCTGGCCCCGTTGGACCGAGTGGAGTGTGGGGGGGGGGGACCGATACAAGAACAAGCCCATGCTCAAGCGACATCAGCATCAAGCCACCGCTATCGGCTCTCCGCCCAATAGCTGTAATAAGTTAGTTTGCAATTCCTGGCGACTAATCATCGCAGCTCCGGCGCCTTTCGGGTATACAGGGGTCCTGTGTGATCGAAAGCCCTCCATTGACATGATTCTTATTACTGGGGAGGATTCAAATTCTCCTGCTCTTCGGGTTGTTAAGTTACAGGGAGTCAGTCACCCTCGGCTCTTCTCCTTCATGGACCACCATCTGTCGGAGCGCAGGGTTGAAA